>VDFB02113440.1:0-14788 GCA_007258455.2 Sequoia sempervirens
ATCTTCAAATATCTGTAATGAATGGGTGAGACATACACCCTCATACCGAACTTAGAAGATATGCAGCAAAATGAATAAGGATATACGCCAAAATGAATAAAGTTCAATGCTTAAAAGATATACGTGAAAGGTATGAATCTTTACAGATGCTTCATATCAATACATGATATTTAGATATAATGTAACATCAATCATCTTTTTTTTTAAATGTCAATCTAGTGCTCTTTGCAGACTAGGGAAACAGCGGGAGGTTGCTTCAAATGCGTGACCAGGTGCAAAGATTATGCCTTGAGAGCGCCTTAAGGATGTTCTAACTTCCTGCCAGAGCTTATAGCCGGTGAGGGTGTGGGCAAAGGGAACGCCTTCTTGTCTAGACAAACCCGTGAGGGATTTGGTAGAAAAGACAAACCCTCCTTCCCTTCATGCTGAAGCCTTCCACCAAATGTAAAAATCCATTTTCTTCTCTAGCACGCTGATCAAATAATATACTAAGATTTTGTAGAAAATATCACATCCTACTTTTAGAAGTGGCCTAATTAGCAGTACTATGCAATTTCTTTATTTAGATACACTATAGACCATGCTCGTGCTAGTGATCTCTATGGCCTTTTGAAGTCATGAACAAAAATAGAGAATATGCATGAAAAAAATAGAGATCTCTTCTTCTTGCCCTAATGCACGAAATATGGAGATGAACAAAAACAAAGTATTTATATTTCTTCCTCTTCAGCACCAAATATTGGATGCTACACACCAAATATTTCAACTTCAATGAACATTAGTAATAATGCCAAGTCCGAATCTGACAAATCAAGCATCCATATGAGATATTGAATCATGCTAAATATGTGATAAAATGAAACAATGGAAACTGAAACAAAAGCATATGAAAACATGAAATTAATCATATCCCATAGTGGATGGTGCTATTGTTGAAAATAGCCCTTCCCAATCCTTGATAGATAAGCTAGATGATGATGACAAGATGGGCAAGATTAGCTCTCAATTGAAGAAAGTAACCTTGTATGAGATTGTGGAGATTTGTGGAGGATTTGCTTGAAGAATGATGCCTCTATTTGTAGATTCTCAAATGCTAAGAGTGTTGAAAAGGGACCAATGTGGGACTAAAGATAAGCCAATGGGGAGAGGCCACTTGTCATCATGCCATAGGCTAAGGGATGTGCAAGATTTGGGAAATGTGCCCAAGAGGGGGAAATTTCAAATTTGAAAATGAGAGTTAATGCTTAGTTTGACCTTTGGCAAGGAACATGTAAGAGACATGTAAGACCTATTAAATGCCTTGTTGGATGTACCTTTCAACTTTCCTTTTGAATTCAAATTTGAGGGAAGATGCCATGTTGAGTGAAAATGCTGATTTTAATAAATCAATAAATGGATTTATTTGTGCAAGTGAGATTATCTAGAGGGCCATTGACATGCATTAGATTAGATTTAATCAAGATTAATTAGCTAGGATGATGATTAGGATGATTTTGACTTTTATGACTTAAATATTTGATTTATTAAAATCAGAAAAGGATGGCAAATGACTTTTGAGATTTTAATTAAATAAAGTTTGATTTATTTAATTAAAGGATGATGTGAGCCTTTGATTTATTTAAATGCATAACCTTAGGACTAAAGACCTGATTTTCCTAGCGAATGGATTTGTTGTGTTTGATTTATTCAATGAGCGGATGACTATGCATAATGCTAATTTGCATGTACCGCGGGTGATATGTATGCTTTAGTATTTTGGTTATTAATTTTATTCAAGAATTTCTAATTTAATTCCAATGAAGATGAAACATTCCAAAACCTTATGATAAATGAACATACAAATAGAGTTAGCTCTCAGGTCAATCTAGAAGTTTTACAGACTGAGTTTATTGAATATGGTCCTTCACATTCCCACAATAATAGATATCAATAGCGATTACTCCAGTTAATCCTTCTTAGGTCTTCCTTAGTTGCCTATAGGAAGGAACTTGTCTCTTTGTGGCTTGAATGGTCTACTTTTTACTCATTACCTGAGATGATATCCATATTCACAAAGTGGTTGAATTAAAATTAGTGAAATAAACCCATCTCAGAATCAAAAGTGGGAAAAGGTTTGGGTAGGACTTCTAAGCATACTTCCCTTTGGGATAAGATCTTAATTCTAGAAGGATAAGAACCAAACAAACAAATTTATATTTTGGGTTTGAATCCTTGCCTCAATCAATTGTACCATAGTGCCCAAGGCCATGGTTGAAATCCTTTTCAATGCCATTCTTGTGTAGGAATATCACTCCCATCATTGTAATGGAAACGTGTAACCTTGGGTAATGCATACATGATCCTTTGTTCAAACCATACGTGTAGGCTACAATCCTCTGTTGAGAATTGTGACTCAAATTACTAGCTTGATCAACTTCCTGGAGTAGTTATGTTTTCCTCCTTCATTGGCCTAAGTTAATTCGTTGGTTTCAAAGTTTTCCTAAGTTGCGGAGTTCTGAAATTTTGTAACCTCCCGACCTGGTGACTTTGTGGTTCTCTTCTGTCAGTATGTCATAGGTTTTGATAAATTCATAACCTCTGATAGAAGTTTTAAAGTTTGGTTTTTGAGCGACAGAGCGATCCCTTTGTCGATGTGTCACGGGTTTTGGGAACTTTGTAACCTCCAACATGAGGTTTGGAAGTTTGATTTTTAGGCGACAGAGCAATCCCTTTGTCGGTGAGTCGTGGGGAACTTCATAACTTCCATCAAGAGGTTTTGAAGTTCGGTTCTCCAACGATTAAGTAACTTGGATTTTGATGGATGTGGGGAACACTTGGGACCTGATAAGGTTGGTGGATCATGGCGAAGGCCAACACGTGGCGATGACATAGAGGATAGATGGCATGTGGGCCCATGTGCTTAATGGTCGAATCGGTGACTCATGGAGAACCTTAAGTTTGAGGGTGGAGATTTGTTTGACTGCTTATTCGATGGTCAACATTGGAGATGGCGTGTGGCTCGAGGTGAAACCCTAAAAGGGTGAGGTAGTTGAATGATCTATTAGTGATTAAGAATGAGTTTTCTCTTGTCACTCTTAGATCTCTGGAATCTCTCAAAGGGGCTGAAAGGTGGTTACCTGGACAAGCCAAGCTGCATGCCAAGAGGCTGGATGCGATGAAGGCTGAGAGATGACTCTCTCGGAGCTTGGAGCTCGAAGCAAAGTGTGGCGGAAATGGTGAGAAGATATAACCAAAAGGAGCAGAGGCCAAGCTATAGGCCGTGAGGCTAGATGCAACGAACGCCGAGCGATGAGCTGAAGGGTTGGGTGTTGACCAAGGTTACCAGGCGGAGGCTGAGATGTTGGATGTATGCCAAGAGGCCGGATGTAGGCAGAGAGACTGCATGGTGCTAGGCACTGACCTAGCAGAGAGGCTGAGTGTTTTTGAACTAGCCGCAAGGCTGGGAAGCCAAGAGAGAGGAGGGCGATCTCGATGTTGAGAGAGACGGATCTCATAGAAGGTGATGGCCAAGCAACTGTGTGACAGAGAGGCTAAGAGGCCAGTGGTCGAGCCGTGTGGCTGTGTAGTTGAAAGAGATGTCTCCCACTAAGAGAGGTGGTCACGCTAGGTTATGCTACCAAATATTCTCTAGAATTGAACAAGATGTAAATCTCTGTAAAGGTCATGAGCCTGATTTTGTTGCTAAATAATACAATGGAGATCTAGGCTTTTGGAGTTTGGGGTTTTTTACCTAAAAGGGTTTTCCCCACGTATATCTGTGTGTTCATGTCTTCCTTTCTTTTTTCTTTCATGTTGATTCTACAAATTAAATTTGTCTCTACTGGTGTTGGATCTAGTTAATTCTGCATGTGCTTTTCTCAAAAGGGTTAATGTGGGAAATCAACTGTGCCTATTTCCACTTTATGGCATAGTAGTTGTGTCTTCGATGAATGTGAAGGAATTAAAATCATTGAAGGAATTGTTGTTCTTAGATATTTCTATTTGAGATGACCCTATTTCCCAACAAGTGGTATAAGAGCCATCTTCTAGGTTTTGTTCTTCTTGGAGATGTTGGTTCTGGGTATTCCTTCTATGAAGATTTCTTAGTCTGTCAGGCTTGACAAAATCTAAAGGAGTCAACTGATGTTTGATCCTTTAGTGAGTAAAAGTTCTTGCTATTTTTTTTAAGAGATAACACGTAGCGTGAAAGACATTGAAGATGGAGAAATTGGAGTTGATTATATTGTAATGGTGTGGTCTGAGGCTCTTGTTTGACTGCAAGTGATCCTGCTGCAAGGCGTTTGATTTTATGCTTATGGTTGTGTTGTAGCAGAGTGTGGTTCATATTGGGTGTCTATGTGAGAGGCTCCCTGATGGTATGGAGATACTTGGGTTGTTTTTTGGCCGTGGAGTATTGTGCTTGAGCTGGGTATTTTGACCTGGTATTGAAGATGTTGTTCTTTGTTACCCTAATTGCATGTAGGCTATGAAGATGATCTCTGGGAGTCTGAAAATTTCTAAAAATCCTAGCTTCTCATATGCATGTGCATGCTGATAGTTTTGGAGTTGGCTTGAAATGGGCTTGGAGTTCCTGAACTATTGTTTCCTTTTAAGGATGGTTTGTACTATGGCTCTGTGGTTTTGTAGGTTTTACACGGTCAAGCAAAACTTGTGGTTATGTGGAGCTACTGTTAAGCTATTTTCTAGATCCTAGCTTTTGGGTGTGACTAGATGAGATAGTTGCAGTTTGGCATGGTTTGAGGAGGTGTGATGTCTTCTCTACATGGGAGTGTTGGTATGTGATTTGTCACTTAGCATTCTTGTGTCATGCTTGTGGGTTCCTTGACTATGGTACTCGAGTTGTGGACGTGATTGGCGAATCAGATCTAAGCTTGATTTGGTGTTTGAGTCATGTTGTCTACGTTGTTGTTCTCTTTGAGATCTCATTTTTTTTCATTTCCAATGTGATGATGAGTTTGTATGTTTCTGTTGAATTGATCTACGGGTTGTGCAATGTTGTGGGTTGTCTTTACCTACATTTTTTTTGTGAAACAACTCAGAAGTGGATTGTTTATATCCATGAGGTTGATTAATTGTTGGTGTAGACTTGTTAGTTGGCCTTGTCTGTGGTCACTTGTGCATTGGTGTATCTGCTTTGAGATGAGAGAATGAATGGCCTGAGTACTTGAATAATCAGCTATGGGGACCTGTAGCACATGTATCACGGTGTCATGGATAGCTGGGATACACATTTTTGTGTAAGTTTTTAACAGTGATGGTTTTTTGTTTTCTTGGTTTGGAGATCTTGGTGCTGCTTGGATTGTTGTCAAATGGACATGTTGCTATTGTAGACCTAGAGGATTTTTAGTTTAACAGATGTTTGGTCATGATGCTTGGAAAGCTCAGTGTCACGGTTTAGTGGGAGCTTTAGCAGTGACTGTGGGTTCATCACTTGGTGATGGATGGTCTTCTTTAGTGTTGCATATGTTACTAGGAGGGAATCTTAGATCTTGTTTTTATAGAAGGGTTCTTTCACATTTGCATGGACACTATTTGAAGATGTGCAACATCTCGTAGCATGGAGGATTCTTGGAGTTTTTGGTTGAGGTGTTGGTGGTGCTTGATAGGTGATGTTGGTTTAGAGTTTTGACATGATGCATTTCTCTTGAGACCATGGTATATTCACCTGAAGCATGGTATCTCCTAAAGGAGATGTGTAGATCATGATGTCATGATAAGTTCATGGTTCAGATGATTGGAGCTTTGACAATGGTTTGTTGATTCTTTGTGTATTGGGTGCATTGGTCATATGCTTGAGAACTTCATGATGGTGCAATTTTGCATTTGGAGTTCAGCATGAGATGATCAATTGTAGGCACTCATGGATACATGGAGAATAAGGTGACACAGTTGGAATTTAGAGGTGTATGTAGGAGGATTTTCTATAGGTTCATGATGTGTAGAGGTGCTCTTTTTGGTCTCGGTTCTCTTCCTGGATGTTCGGCTTCACATTACATTGGTATGAGGTAGTGCATATCATTGTGGACGGTTCCTTGAAACTACATGTTTACACTCTGTATGTTATGCTATTGGTAGACTCAGTATGCCTTGATCTTTTCGGATTTGGTATTACCCATGCAGTGGGAGTTCCTAGATGTTTTCTTTCTTCTTTGACTGGTTGGAACATGGAGCTTGTAACTACTTTTGATGGGTTGGCTATGTAAGTGGCATGAGTTTTTTTATGTTGATAACTTGGAGGTATGTGTGATTGGATGGATTAACATTTGTTGTGTGTGCTATTTTCAGTCGCCTGGGTTGATCAGTTGGATGGGAACAATCAGTTTTCTGGTTGTTGTTCTAGCTAATGTTCTATCTTGTTTTCTAGAGAATGGCTTCACGGTTGTGTTCGTGTTGAGGGATTTGAAGTTGATGTTGTGTTTCTTTTGTATAGCTTGTGAGCATAGTGGAGTGGTGGCAGTGTTGGTGCCCTTTTCCATCTGTAGGATCTGATGCTTGTGTTCTTGAGACTGGTGCATATACACCTTGGCTTGTTCCTTTTCTTATGGTGGATGGCTGGAACTATTGCCTAAGTTGGTAGACATCTTGGATGTCATTGCAAGTGTCTTGGTTGGAGCAAAAAAGCATTGTTTAAGATTCTTGAGTTTTCTTTGGAAGGAGCCAATAAGTTCTTTGTCAAGTGGGAGAATGTTGAGAATTGTGACTCAAATTACTGGCTTGATCGACTTCATGGAGCAATTCTATTTTCCTCCTTCATCGACCTAAGTTAAGTCCATGGTTTCTAAGTTTTCCTAACTTAAGTCATGGGGTTCTGAAGTTTTGTAACCTCCCAACTTGGCGACTTTGTGGTTCTCTTTTGTCGGTATGTCGCGGGTTTTGAGAAATTCATAACCTGTGATAGAAGTTCTGAAGTTTGGTTTTCGAGCGATGGAGCGATCCCTTTGTTGGCATGTCACAGGTTTTAGGAACTTTATAACCTCCGACATGAGGTTTGGAAGTTTGAGTTTTGGGCGAAAAAGCAATCCCTTTGTTGGAAAATCACAAGTTCTGGGAACTTCATAACTTTTGTCAAGAGGTTTTGAAGTTTGATTCTCCAGTGATCGAGCAACTTGGATATCAATGGATGTGGGGACCACTTGTGAACCAATAAGGTTGGTGGATCATGACGAAGGCTGACACACAGCGATGACGTGGATGACAGATGAAATGTGGTCCCATATGCTCGATGGTTGAATCGGTGACTCATGGAGAACCCTAAGTTTGATGGTGGAGATTTGTTCAACTACTTATCTGATGGCCAACATTGGAGATGGTGTGTGGCTCGAGGTGAAACCCTAAAAGGGTGATGTAGTTGAACAGTATGTTGGCAATTGAGAATGATTTTTCTCTTATCACTCTTGGATCTCTAGAATCTCTCGGAGGGGCCAAACGACAGTTACCTAGACAAGCCGAGATGCAGGCCAAGAGACTAGATGCAGAAAAGGTTGAGAGATGACTCTCTCAAAGCTCAGAGCTCGGAGTAGAGTGTGGCGGTGACAGTGAGCGACAGTGACCAAAACAAGTGAAGGCTCAGCTGCAGTGAGGTTGGATGCAGCGAACACCAAGTGACAAGCCAAAAGGTTGGGTGTTGGCTGAGGTTACCAGGTGAAGGTTAGGATGCTAGATGCAAGCCAAGAGGCCGGATGCAAGCAGAGAGACCGCGTGGTGCTAGACATCGACCTAACGAAGAGGCCGAGTGTTGCCGAACTAGCCGTGAGGCTGGGAAGCCGAGAGAGAGGATGGTGATCTCAATGCCAAGAGAGACGGATCTTGCAGAAGGTGAAGGCCAAGTGACTATGCGAGAGAGAGGCTAAGAGGCTAGTGGTCAAGCAGTGTAGCTGAAAGAGATGTCTCCCACTGAGAGAGGTGGTCACACGAGGTTATGCTACTGAATATTCTCCAGAATTGAACAAGATGTAAATCTTTGTAAAGGTTGTGAGCCTGATTTTGTATTGTAACTAATTTTTTTGTTGAATAATACAATGGCGATCTGGGCTTTTGGAGTGTGGTATTTTTTACGAGAAAGGGTTTTCCCCACATATATTTGTGTGTTCATGTCTTCCTTTCTTTTGTCTTTCATGTTGATTCTACAAATTGAATATGTTTGTGGTAGTGTTGGATCTGGTTAATTTTGCATGTGCTTTTCATTGAAGGGTTAATGTGGGAAATCAACTGTTCTTGTTTCCACTTTATGGCATAGTATTTGTGTCTTCGATGAAAGTGAAGGAATTAAAATCACTAAAGGAACTATTGTTCTTAGATATTTCTATATGAGATGCCCCTATTTCCAAACATCCTCTTGGGGGATTCTTTTCCTTTTTATCATTCCTCTTCTATTGTGTGGCTAGATGAAACTCCTTCTCCAGAGTACACTCTATGGCTGACATGTTACAATGTAAAGCCATTAATCAGATGTTACTTACGAGGGGCTTGGAGTCAATATCAGTGGAACATTGGATTTGTGAATGGTTCACAAGTCTTTTGTAGTCCATGCCTTTCCAATTGTGTTCAAATTTAAGTAATGTACCATTCATTGTTGTGCCTTTTCCAAAGGATTGTGTTGTGCTCAGATATTTTTATATGACTTGTAGAATAAATCACAATATTGGTACAAAAAAATACTCTTAACCCTAGCAGTAAGTCCAAAATTCAACTTAGAGGGTCGGTTTCGAGAAACAATAAAGGATTTTATAAAAAGGGTGCAAATGACATCTTCAGAGCCCGAATGTAGACAATCCCATATAAAAGCCTTTCCAAAGAGCTATTATTGTTGAGGAAAGAATGTGTCATTAGTTGGTTTGGATTTCAATTCCTCTTTTAGTGTAGCCCTTATTAAGCACTATAAGAAAACATATAGGTGTACACAATAGAATCATGAAAGAGGATAAGCTATAGGACTAGCAAAGGAACTTGTAGAAGTAAATATGTTTGTTTACAACATGCATTAGAATATAAATGTTGGGTTGTAAATATTAAATAGCATTTGAATTATCTTTCAAAATAAATAGGTTTTACTGTTGAAATGATAAACCTAATAACCCAACATATGATTATTTGATTGAGAATTAGAATCTTTAATCATAAAAGAGAAATAGGGTTGTTTTGGAACCATAAAGATTATATCATGGTGAAAGGAAACTATGTATATTTATGATCATTCAATGATTTATTCTCGGTGTATGAATTTTTATTAAGTGTATGGGTATGTATAGGATCATCATGGAAAAATAGGCCCTTAAGTGGCAAAAATTCAAAAAATCGAGTTAGGCAACTTATTAAAATTTTGAATAGGTTATCTATATTATTTCAAAATATGTAAGAATAGAATCTATAGAAAATTGAATGTAGTTTCTATAAGCTACTAGGTTTATTTAAAAAAGAAAAATCTATTTGGTGAAAATTTGAAATTTCAGTGATTAGTACTTAAATTTCAGGGAAAAATAAGAAGTAGGTGTCTGTTGAACCCTAACCACAATAAAATGATAATATTTTTATAATATTTTAGACACAAGTAGAGGACTCATGTCTGGATGTGATGCATATTTTTTTGTAATTTTTTTCCAAGTAAATAATTAATTATGAATTTTTATTACAATTTTTAAAAATATAAAAACTCATGTATCGACCACCTTAGCGTGGTCAAAACTTCATGAAATTCAATTTTTCTTTTTTTAATCCTATAGTATACAAAGCATAGAATGTGATGCATGTTTTGGATTCAAAAATGTGATACCATTTGAAATCTATAAATTTTCTTCAATCAACCTATCAATCGGGACTTTAATAGTAGTAATTTAAAATAGAAAATGAATAATAATTATTTATTAAATTCAAAGTAAAGATAATTTATATTGGTGGAAGCTAAGAATCTCCTTTAAAACCATTTTCATTTCAACAATTTTGGGTAAAAAAGTTGTCAACCACATACCCTACAAATACATCATAAAAGCCACTTTTGGCCCATCATGATCTGCACATGCAGTATCCTATTATTGATTGTAATTACATAGTGGTTGATATTAAAAAGAGTGCACTATCAAAGGGTGGCTTGAGATTCTTGTTATGAATTAAACGTAACCCATGATGCATTCATATCTTAATTTATATTGCAAGAATTATTAAATGGATATCATCAACATTGATTCTTGAAAGTCAAAATTAGTTATTATCAAGTTTCTTGTGTAAAAGAAATGCAAGATTCAATATTGATGTTCATTCCTATTAATTGACTGTCAATCGTATACCTAAATTTCCTTGAAAAAGTATTTAAGCAATAAAGGGTGTAACACAATCACTGCCTAATGGAATAGGGAGTGTTTATGTACTATGTGCCTGATGTGTTTACTTGTGATGATTATCAAAAATGTCTTGTCCTCATTGAGTATTATCTTTTTGATGCCTATCATAGTATTTCTTGAAGCACGTCAAGAAGAAATCAATAGAAGGATTTTAAAGATGTGTTTGAAGGCTAAGGGAAACTAATCTTAATACCGTATAGTGGATGCAATGGATATGTATATATGGTTGCATTTTTAAATCAACAATACCATAATAGATCATATGAATGCTTGATTTTATAAGAATGTGTATGCATATTTATATATAAATATATGTACCCATAAATACATACATGTGATACACCTTTAATTAATATTGCATATTTTTATAATGCTAAAAGCTCTAGAAGTTTGAAATTAGTTACATTTGCATATGCTTGTAAAAAGATAGAATTTTAGTGCATTCATTACATAAGAGAAGACAATGCCTTGATAGAATCGATGATGTTTTTCTCTATTGTCTTGTGTGATTGATAAGTGAATTCTAGAGTGATCCTTGTTTATGCCTGAAATTCACAATATCATTGGTTATGTCTTTTCACGAATTCCACTACTCTAATCAATTTTTCTTTGCTAATCTTCCTCATGTTGGGTCAGTTATTCTTCTTTCAAGAAGAATTTTGGGGAAGTGTATTACTTCGTGGTAGGGTGGAAATGAGCTCCAACAATTTTCTCGCCCTTGTTGAGGTTGAAGGAGTCTATTGTCAAAAGAATATTGTTAGGAAGGTTCTTATTATGTTACATTGTACAAATTAGATTTTTGACTATGTGGTTTGATGTAAGGAATATAAGTTCCTTTATGTATCACCACATTGTTGGCATTTGTACTTTAAATTTCCTGAAATAATATAAACCCTTGTCTTTTTTCTTTGTATATTGGACATGTGTCGTTATTATATGATTAATGATGTGTAGTTTTTTAATTTTAATCTATGGAGGTTGTTACATTGGCCTCATCTTGTTTCATCTTCTTAGACATTTATACACCTTTAGCGAGTTTGTGTACCTTCTTAGGTGAATTTTTCATTTATGTGCCTTCTTATGCGAGTCTTTGCATATTCTTAGGTGAGTTTCTACACCTTCTTAGGTGATTTTTTCATTTATGCACCTTCTTAGGCAAGTATTTGTGCCTTCTTAGGCAAGTTTTTCATTTATGCTCTTTCTTAGGTGAGTTTGTGCACCTTCTTAGGTGAGGCTTTGGAAAATTGTTTCATGGATTCAACATGACACAACTTGTTGATTCATGTACACCCCTATTAATATGGTCATCAAGCATAACACAACTTGCTTGACAATAGAGCTATGTGTTTCATGAGTGTCTAGCATAACACAACTTGCTAGACCTTGTGAAACCCATCATATTACATGGACACCTAGCATAACACAGCTTGCTATCCTGTAGATCCATGTAGCTCATGAGTGATGTGGCATAACATAGCTTGCTAGTCCTCATGGGGGCATTCCTTTTGTTCGATGGATGACATTTGGTATTTGAGACAATTTAAAACTGTGGTCTCTTTTCCTTATCGACTCGAATCCCTTTAGTACTAACCTTGTGTCTTTGTGTGTCTTCTTTGTGTTTGTGTTCATTTTTTTGTCATTTATATGTTATGTTATATCATGTTTTTTCATCATGTATGCTACATGTTTTCAACATGCATTTTTGAGTATGTTGTCTTGTTACATTACATACATGTGTGTGTTCCTTTGTTCTTATGTTGTCTTTCCATGGGATCTTGGATCCTGGGAGCTTGCACGCTCCCCTTAGATCCTTTATCATCCTATCACTTCAATAGTTGGACAACTAGACCCATCTTGACATGTATTCTCTACTTTAGTGTGAGTTTAAGCATAAGTTCATACTCTCACTAAAGTGGGGGCTAAATGTAGCATCATAAATTGTCACCCTTGATAATTTCACACTTTGTTTTGCTCCCCCTTAAGTAATTGGACCTAATTTAACACCTAATTTCCTAAATTATACATTACGTGGTCCATTTTATCATTTTTTGACAATTTACAAGTACAAAACAAATGCATTCATTTAATATTTTTCCCCTGACTCCTTAATTCCCAAAAAATAGGTCTAGTACATTGGTGCCTATGCCCCCTATTTTGGCTCCAAATTCAAATATGTCAAAGGTGGCCTTTTATTATTTGAATTTCAAGTGTCCGTTGTTGGCTATTGAGATTTATTTTTTGGGAAATTAGAATAATTACATATAAATACCTAGTCATATCATCATTTGAAAACTAATTAGAAATGTCTAGCATTATTAAGTAAAAATTATTGTCAAGAGCATTATCAAGCAAGTCAAAATCATAATTTTAGAGATTTATTGTAACAATTCAAGATCCAAGCATCATGTCAAAGTGTGTATAAGTTTATTCATGTTTATGTTATTATATTGTTTGTGAAGACTAACCCTTGTAGGTCTCCAAGCAATTCAAGCAAGAAAGATCCAAGCCTTGAGGGGGTTTGTAAGACTTTAATCCTTCAAGGAAGCCATTGGAGGGTGGTGAGTTTTAGCACTTTGTTTATTCATCATTCATTTTTATCATTTATCTATTTATGATTGACATTGTCATTGTGGAAGTGGAAACACTAACACGGGGTTTGACTAAGGTAAGCCTCTAAATGGAAAAACCCTTCCTCTCTCTTTGAATGTGTAGGTTTCAGGTCTGAAGAAGATTGCAAGAAGTTTGAAGGTCAATTATCCATTATTTCATTCAAATCCTACACCTTGACAACTCACAAAAACTCAATTATTTCAAAACTTGGCAGTATTTGATAGTGTGAAAAGCAAAGAACAAAAGCTCTAATCTGACATCCAAGGACTATGAAATCATATATGATTATCCCTACAAAGACATAAGCACCCTGAGTGACTTAGTCCAACATTTTCAGCTCCAAATTTATATCATATGTGCATAATGTCCTGTTCAATCCCTTTTTGTGGTTTGTTTTTGTTTGTGACTTTCCAAATTTATTGTTTTTACATTAGAATAGTCATTTGCATTATTAGGTTAGTTGAATCATTTCATTTCATCCTTAGGTCCCTTTGAGATTTGGTCAAGGGTGGGTTGAATCACCTTTTAGGTTGTAATTCAATTATATATCTTGTCCAATTCCAATCAATTATTTAATGAAATAGGGCAAAGGTGTCAAACCCCCACAAAGGGAGATCTCCCTTAAAGGGTCTCACATTTTCTACCATTTCACAAAGTAGAGGTTTTGACTAAACAAAAAGTGATATGACTTTGACAAAGAAAAAAAGGGCTTTGACTAAAGGGCTCCAAGTAGGAAAAAAGTATAAGGGACTTTGACTAAAAAATAATGTGCCAAAGGAATCTAACAACATGGAATAAGATATAAATCTGTACATAGGTAGCATGATAAGGACTAACTATGTAGAAAATATAATCCATATAGAAAAGGCATTGAATCTCTATCTAATACTAGAAATTGATCATAAATATCATCATTGTGAATATAACCATGAAGGAACATCAGTGATAAAATATGTCATCCTTAAATTGGTTACATACTAAGTAAACAAGGAATTGGAGGTAAGTACTAAGGGGAAATATAACATCATGCAAGGAATAAAAATGTTGTATCATCATTAATTATAACCTCGTGTCAATTACATTAAGTATGTAATTTATATTTCTATAGATAACATCATGTGAAAATGTCAATATAAGCATGCAAGGACCAAAAATAAAAGGTTGATAAGTACCCCTAGATTTCCCTCAACAATAATGCATCACCAACAAAAAATTATGAAATATGAATCTTGTAATCAAAACAAAGAATCTCATGCAAGATGTAAACAAATCAATACCAATGTATAAAATAATTACTTAAAATATGAACATGAATGCATGTGGAATATGTCAAGAATATATGGAAATGAATAGCATGCATAGGTGGACAAAAGGAAAATACACAAATGGGAATGGACCAAAGAGTCTAAAACATATAGTAATTCCTCATATATCACAAGTATTATAATCAACAATCTTACAACATAAATGCATAATATTAATTAGATCTTTCTCTAGTTTACCTTTTGGAGTAAAACCTAAAGCACCTCTTCCAAATTGAGAAGTAATAATGAAGAGTCTTAAACAATTGGGATGAAATTTACCATGTCATTTTTATTTAGCATTTAAATTTTGAGATTAGCACAAAGAACCAAGTCGTCAAGCTAAAAGTCTATTTGAATAATACCCTTATTATATTTTTTCTTTAACCATATTTGATATTCCTAAATATTATTTAATTTGTCAACTTTTGATTCATTATGTTTCAAGCTCTTGTAATTTATATTCTCTATATGTAGTATCATCAATAACACCATGAAGAGAAATACAAAATAAAGGATTTTTTAGCTCAAGAGGTATAATGG
>VDFB02113442.1:0-45802 GCA_007258455.2 Sequoia sempervirens
AGCGTGAGATGATAATGGTTTTGATTTTCACTAGAATAACATCTATAACAACAAATGTAAATTGAAATTTAGTGGTACCTCATGCCTCCTCTATCGAATAGGAGTTGAATGGCGGATGAACACCAATATCCATTGCCCTTGTAATATTTGGAGGTGTTCCCACAACCAACATCTGAAAATAAAACAACAAATTATTCAATCACAAAAAAGTTACAATAGCAAGATCCACGTCATGACTTATAATGTATGAGATCTAATGAACAAAATTTTGAGTACAAGTATTAAGCTATATATTTTTGGTAGGCCTTGGCACTTCGATAGGAAGACCAAGAATGATGGGGAGAAGAACACATACTCCATTGTGAAGGATGGGAAGACTTGCAACCTTTCACCTCTCCTAGAAGAAGACAAGGCAAAGCATGAAGGGCCTAGTGTTTTGATGGTGGGTGAGAAGGAGTTCATGAAGACATTGAATGAAGGAGGAGCAAGACGATTATGAATCCAAAAAGTGAAGCAGATCTGCCCACAAAGAAGAAGGAATATGCACCAAAAGAAGTCCAAGAGTTGTTGGAAAGGTACAAGGACATAATGGTGAATGAATTACCTAGTTCCCTACCTCCCATTAGGGATATAAGCCACCATATTGATTTGATTCCAGGGGCTGCATTTCCTAATAAGGTTGCATACAAGATGACACCTGCTCAAAATGAGGAGATTGCAAGACAAGTGCAAGAGTTGATGGATAAAAGGCTAGTGAGGAAGAGTTTGAGCCCATGTGTTGTTCCTACTATCCTAGCACCAAGGAAGGATGGGAATTGGATGCTTTTCACTAATTCAAGAGCCATTAATAGGATCGTGCAATCAAATATAGGTTCCTGATGCCAATAATGGAGGACCTCATGGATTGTCTATCAAGAGCATCTTACTTTCCCAAGATTGATCTAAAGAGCGGGTACCATCAGATAAGGATCAGAGAGGGGGATGAATGGAAGACAAATTTTAAGACTAATGAAGTGCTCTATGATTGGTTGGTGATGCCCTTTGGGTTATCAAATGCCCCTAGTACATTTATGCGCCTTATGAATGAGGTATTAATACCTTTCATTGGAAAGTTTGTTGTAGTTTATTTAGATGACATCCTTGTGTTTAGCAGGTCTAAAGAAGAACATTTGAAGCACCTTGACATGGTACTAAGGAGGTTACAAGAGGAGAAGCTGCTGATCAACATGGAAAAGTGTGAATTCATGAAGGAAGAACTAGTCTACCTTGGTTTTGTCATCTCCAAGGGAAGTTTGAAGATGGATCCTTCAAAGGTGCATGCTATTCTTACTCAAGGCCAACACCAAAATCCATTGGAGATGTGAGAAGCTTCCATGGACTTGCAAGCATTTATAACAAGTTCATCAAGAACTTTAGCCAAATTTGTGCACCAATCTTGGACACCATCAAAGGAGGTAACAAAGGTAAGTTTTCTTGGACCAATGAGGCTGATAAAGGGTTTGAATATCTAAAAATGAGAGTAGCACAATAGCCTATAATTGTGCTCCCTGATTTTGATAAATTTTTTACCATTGAGTGTGATGCTAGCAATCAAGCAATAGGGGCTATTTTGAGCCAAGAAGGCAGATCAGTTGCATTTTACAGTGAGAGGCTGAATGAAGCAAAGAGGAAGTATTCTTCCTATGATTTGGAATTGTATGCTATGTTCCAAGCCCTCAAAAAGTGGAGGCACTACTTGTTACCTAAAGAATTTGTTGTTTATACTGATAATCATGCCTTGAATTTTTTGAATGCACAGGACAAACTCAGTCATAGGCACATGAAGTGGGTAGAGTCTTTGCAAGCCTATACTTTCACAATAAAGCATAAGAAGGACCAAGCAAATAAGGTGGCAAATGCTCTCAGTAGAATACTTGTAGTGCAAGAGATCCAACTCCAAAGCATGGGGGTTGAAGCATTGAAGGATATGTATCATGAAGATTCAGATTTCAAGGAGGTATATAATGTTTGTGAGCAACATTTGAATTCTTTTCATGGTGAATTCTCTTACTTTTTATTGTAGAATGGTTTTCTCTTCAAAGGAAGCCAATTGTGTGTGCATAAATGCTCAATGAGGGAGAATATCATAAAGGAGAAACACAGTGGGAGTCTTGGAGGTCACTTTGGCCTTGACAAGACCTTAGAACAAGTTAGGAGATTTTACTATTGGCCAAAGTTGCAGGTGGATGTGAGAAGGTATGTGGAAGGCTGCACAATATGTCAAAGGGCAAGGGAAATTCATCAAATTTAGGACTCTATCAACCACTTCCCATTCCCAATAGGCCTTTGGAGTGGGCAAGTATCGACTTTGTCTTGGGGTTGCGTAGAACCCAAAAATATTTTGATAGTATCTTTGTGGTAGTTGATAGATTTAGTAAGATGGCACATTTTCTTCCTTGCAAATGCACCAATGATGCATCTCATATAGCAGGTCTCTTCTTTAAGGAGGTTGTTAGGATACATGGACTACCTTTAAGCATTGTTTCTGACAGGGATTCTAAATTCATTGGTCACTTTTGGACAACCTTGTGGAAGAAACTCAAGGCAAAAATTTGTCCTTTAGTTCAGCATACCATCCACAAATGGATTGAAAAACTAAAGTGGTGAATAGATCATTGGGAAACCTCTTAAGATTCCTTACCAAGGAGCATGGACAAGCTTGGGATCTGATTTTACCTCAAGCTGAATTTGCATATAATGACTCCATGAATAGGAGCATTGGTAGAAGCCCTTTTGAGGTAGTCTATGGCATGCACCCTAGAGGAGTCTATGAACTAAGAGATCTACAAGGAGTTGCTAGGAGAAGTGCTCAAGGTGAGGAATTTGTTGTTACAATCAGGGATATTCATCAACAAGTGAAGGAAACCCTTCAAAAGAATGTTGAGAAGTATAAGGAAAAGGAAAATTTAAAGAAGAGGAATGTCCAATTCAAGTTTGGAGACTTGGTGATGACACACTTGAAGAAGGAGAGACTTCCAAAAGGAAAGTATACCAAACTCATGATGAAGAAGATAGGAAATTGCAAGGTGGTCTACAAGTTTGGCCAAAATGCTTATGAAATAGAGCTACCTCCTAGGGTGGCAATCTCTCCTATCTTCAACATTTCTAACTTGTATCCTTTCAAAGCTTTTGTGATATGATTGAGTGCTTGGTTACTATCAAACTAATGATATGATTGATGTTACTAATTTTTTTTTAAGGTGTATAAGACAGGTTTGGTGACTTTGATGGTTGGATGGGTGACTATTATGAAGCTTTTTGAGCAAATTGGTGATTAACCACTAGATGATAATCAAGATTTGTTCGTAGCAGGAGTTTGTAACCTATAATTAGATTGCTGCAGTCAAAATATGGTGAGTACAGTGCTTGATAATGGATTGATAATAGTGAGGTATGGTTTAATTGATTTGTTGCCTTGGTGAATAAATGAAAGGATGAATTTTTCAAGTGTCAATAATCAGGTTTATGTTGTTTTTATGGTGGTTGAGAATGATGTGAATCTAATTTATTAAGTAAAAGTTTTCTTTAATATGGTTTTTGCTTTGAATGAATCAATTGGAATACCGATTAGTCGAATGATGAATGATGGCCTATGGAATGGCTAAGAGAATTTGAGTGGATTTTGGTTGAATGAAAAGTAGATTTATGATGAAATTATATTTGATCTTCTCCTGATTCTATTTGGGATTGAAATCCCTTGAAGAAATGATGTTGATGGTGTTTGTTGGATGCTTTGCATTAGATGTACCCTGATGATTGAGTGTTTTGATATGATGCTTTGTATCACTAACTGTCTTGTCTATGCTATTGCTTACTATTATGGTTTCATAGATTTTTTCCAAGCATCCATAGTTTGTCGTGGTGGTGCACCTTTGCAAGCACATGCCTCCATGTGAAGTAATTGTATCGTGTTGCTTATGTTGACTTTCTAAACAACTATATGAATATAAACCACACAAATCTATTAAGTAGAATTCATTAGTTAAGTTCTTTTTATTCTATTACCTCAATGTACGTTTGAGTGAATCCACTGGCACTAGGAGGTGTTTTCTTGAAACCACCAATATTAGCCTATTCAACATCCAAAATCACATGTATTAAAATTCCATTCGTAAAACAATGCTATTAACATGTAATAAATTTATAATTGTTTACTAGTTACATACCCCACTAATAGGTGTACTGTAGAAATAAGTAGGTGGAGGACTGGTGTATCTAGTCTCAACACTATGACCCTACAATTTTATTAAAATAATAAAACTAAATTAGTTAATCATGCATTTCATAATCAAAATTTAATAAATTAAATTCAATGAAAATGTTGACTTTTACCTGACTATCAATGCCATATGCAAGATGCAAAATGTCAGTCGTCCTCTCCATCCCCGTAGAAACATTCAGATCCTGTGTAGCAGCACACGGATCCTGCGTAGCAACATACGTATCCTATGTAGCAGCCTCATGTGTGTCGGTGGGGTCATATGAACAAGTCACCAGCAAGATTGACACACATGGGTTGAGCCACCACTGAGAGACTCCTTGGATGGGGCGTACAATGGGCTACTTACTATGATGGATGTACTTTAGGTCCAAAGTGTTGATAAGCCTACAATGTCTCTACATCTTCACTCTCCTTCGCAACTGTATGCATAACAATGTGCTCACAAGGCGGCGTAGCAAGAGCTCGTTTCCCTTGCCACATAGGATCTAGTTGTGCACCAGGCATATCCTAAGTTGACCCCCCACCTCTCCTCTGGAAGTCACTCATATCAAAATAATTTGAGATTTTCTTTAGGATGAACTCACAGTATAGTTTCCTAAAGAAATACCATGGGACTTCACAATTGTTGCATGATGGGTAATCAAAAAACATGTACCACCTATCCCAAAAAAGGTTTTTGATCCCATGTTGGTGGCACCAATGGATAAGAAACCTCTTTGCATTGGTGGGTGCGATTTTTGGGAATTAGATGAATGAGAGCACAAATCACCTTTATTAAATCTTTAGCGTTTTATATGATAATTTGTGCATAATACCTTGGATGCACAACCTCCTATCTTGCCATCGGATATTTGTTGGTGGTAAATATCTACATTTTTTAACATCTCTTTCAATAGATTTATGAGCGCGTTCTTTTATTGGTTGAGTATTTGGATCCCTTTCGACCTACTAATAAGATCCTCAAAATTTGTTTTCTATTATTCCTCAATTTCCTCCTCAAATTTTTCTTGAGTATGAGGAGGTATTAGGTGATTAGTGGGGTGGTTGATTTGTTGTTGAGGTTGATTTTGTTGAGGATTTTGTTGTTGAGGATTTGCCTCCTCTTCTTGTTTAGGATTTGTAGGATTTCCTACAAATTAAAAAAAAAACAATCAAATCTAACCTAAAACAAACAAAATCAATTTCAAACTAAGAAATTCAAAACAAATAGCCAACAATACTTACCTCTCACACCTCTTTGTCATCATGGCACCATATTTGCAAAGAAAATCCAATTTTTGTTGATAAAATTTGTAGAAATCTTTCCTCCTAGAACGCGAGCACGTAAGTGAGGGTTTTTGGCCGCAGCCAAAGCTGAGAAACAGTAAATAGAAAATGATAGTTTTCACTTTTTTTTTGCTTTTAAAACAACATAACGCGAGCGCGTTATAACGCACTCGTGTTATCTCTTTCCAAAAAAAAATTTGGCCACAAAAGTGCGACCATCTTCATGCACCCACCCTTCATACCCTACGAATCTAATCTGTATTCCTGTGTATTGTTGGGCACTGAGCCCTCTTGTATTTGAGTAGTGAGCTCTAGGTAGTGTGCCTAAATGCATGTGCATTCCCATTATTTCTCATCATACTTTTAACAAGGTATTATAATGTGGACTAACATCCACTATGGTTTTTCCCCTAACAGGGTTTCCACATAAAAAATATTGGTGTTTGTTGTGCTTCTAATGTGTTGTTTGTTCATGGTTTACTATTCATTCATCAGATATGAGATTAAGTTAAGTAAAGTTTGAAAAAGTTTAAATATTTCGTGACAACTGATTCACCCCCCTCTCAGTTATTTGTCCTTGTTTTTCCAACATACGTAACTTGTAGTAGGTCCACCTCAAACTGTGTGTAATGTTTGTAATTGTCAGAAGATATTGAACATCAACACATTTTTTAAGTGTAAATTTTTCATGGAACTCTGGTCTATTTTTATGGGTAATGTGTTGAGTTACGATTGTAGAGATAATGTGTCCTAACAAGATATTTTATGTGGGTATGTAAAGGGTCTAAAATCCGATATTCATGTTTTTTTGGAATGTTTAGTCTATTGAGGTCTTGTGGATTATTTAGGAAAAGAGAAACATAGATTTGTACTAGAGCAGAAGAAGGTACCTTACTGAGTCTTTTCATAGACTCGCTTTTCTTTTGGTTGTTGATAGGTAACCTTGACCTTGAAGATTCTTGTGGAAAAATTCATAAAGATCTTGGATGAAGGATCTGCAAATGTGTTCAAAGCTGATATACTAGAGGCTGATTATTGGCCTTAGAATTTGAGGAAAATAGATAACAAGTTTAAAGGTGAATACTTTGATTTTTAAAACAAATATTACAAACTACACCAGTATGAAAAAAAGAAGGATGTTGCTCTCAATGACCTAGAAATCACATGCCAGAATGTTTACAACAGTGTATGGGAGAGAGTCTCCCTCCATTGGGAACTTTTCTTAGAGTCGACTCTTTTATGCTTTGTACAAACTATGTCAGCAACAAAGCTCCTAATGCTACTGAAAATGATGGTCAATTGATGCAGACCTTCTATGAATATGGAAACATGGCTAGAACTATTGATAAGCCTTTTTTATTTGTAGTCATTGGGGTTTTTTGGTATTGACCGTGTGCAGTCCACATTATGATATAATCAGATTCTTTATTTTTTGTAATCAAATATCAATTTAAAAAATGTTTTTAACAATAGATAACATATATGTATAATACTTCTTTCAGGAAAAAAGAACAAAAATGAGTTTACAATGCTTCTGAGAGCTCTCTAATGAGTTACAATGAAGTGTTATATCCTATACAATATTCTTCTAGCTTTTTTTAAGGCAAACACTTTTGCATATCTAACAACATGAGTGAATAAAGGACACACGTCCTTTTGAAAAAATGAGGATTCCTTCCTTGAACTTGTTTAGTCAACCTCCTTGGGCACTTGGGAGTTCAAACTACTTTTTTGATTGATACAAAGGCTCCACCTAGGCGTTGAGGGGTTGAAGTGTTAACTTTTTAGACCTTATCTCATTAGGATGCTCCTAAAACTCTCTAATCAGTAACCTCCAACTCCTAGATGCTTTTCAAATATTGATACTGATGTCATAACTGCTCCAATTGGCCTTTACATCTTCCCAGTTTAATTGTAAGATAATAGGGCATAAAGCATTAGGTCCCCATGAGGGTATGGGAGGTAGGGTTTGACTGAGTCTAGGACTTCAAACTACACCAGAATTCATCATTTCATGCCTTCATAACCCACTTTCTCTGCATTTACAATCTTGTAGTTGTTTTAATATGTCTTTAGAATGCATCAACCCTATTCTTTGTCTTATCCCTGCTCTTGCACTTGTTTATATTATTCTTGCACTTGTGCCAACCCTACTAACATAGTCATACTCTCTTGGATAGCTCTGTCTTTATCCTTATACTTGTGTGCCATCATTCTTAGTATGCCTTTCTTCTACACATTGTTTGGTTGTGCATTCTTCCTTGGTTATAGACTGCCCTATTGATAATATCATATCATTGTCATACATAAGAAATTCTTCATTGCTCTTATACTCTTCCAATGGATGACTATGTTCTCATAGTTTTTAGGCCTTTATTTCACTAGATTATATAGGAATTATGGCTTTGAATGGTTAAAGAAGGCTTAGAATTTTCTTCATTCCAATAGTAGCATGTGACAGGTTTATTATCTTCCTACCCTTCTATCCTCTTTACACTAATTTCCTATCATGGCTCCTTAACAAGTAGTCTAATATCCCCAAAAAAATCATAGAATGTGATGACAATCATGTAATGTAAGGTTTGAATTTTGTGAATATTGACTATCTTATCAGGGACTATAGGTTGTCAATTTGTATGTGTCCAAAATCTAAATCCCCTCCATGGACTACACTTTTATCTAGTATGACCCTTTGTTTGGTATGCCACTGTAATCTCATGTTTGTTTGATAAAGTTTATCAATATGAAAGAGCTTAAAAAAGTAAAGATATAGGATCTAATAACATTTGACAGACCAAAAGAAACATTTCCAACTCGTTTCTCCATTGTCACTGTTTCATAGTGACCATGACTATCATTTATAAGATCTTCCATGGCTTAAAAACCAGGAAATCACTCTACCCAACTTACAATCATGACTTTATTCCCTTCAAATGTGATGTTACTTGTTCAAAAATTTCAAGATCCACATCCTTCTTCACTCTCCCTATTTAGGCATATGCTTGTTGTAGATTGAATTTAAGACTATTAATCAAAGTTTCACTACATTTTCCATAATATTGCCAATTGTCAATGTTGATGATTATGGTACACTATAGGTTGCTTCTATTCTCTACCATGCAACATTGTGGGCTATCATTAAATCCCTATTATACTCTGCTATGAATAAGCATGCCATGGTTTGATATGTGTTTTTTATAGACTACCCTTGCATGTTTTCAAAAATTCACTATTATGTTCACCTTGAATCTCCTGTTGTCCTTTCTAGATAGCCAACATTCATTTTAAACTAGTCCTTTCATGGACTACAAAGAGATATATGACAGTGCTTTCAAGATCTTAATCTTGCCTTCTATAAACCTTTGAAGGTTTGTATTCTCATTTACATTGCATATTTTGTTTGTTGTGGCTTATGGAGTTGGTTTCATTTCCATGATTCATCTAATCACTTATCTCTTCTTGTAGTTTTCATGAGATTTCTTCTAGTACTTATTTAAGTCATCATGGTTTATATATGGATATATTAATAACCAAATGAAAATAAAGTAAATGCAAACAATTACAAAAGAAATTATTCAAAGAAATGTGAACCATTTCCATCATTTTATATAGGGTCAATGTTCGTGTGGAGAATATTGGTGGTGCTAAATGAAACAATCTGAAAAATGGGCTTGCACTATAATAATGTGCACTACATCAGATATCCAATAATAACGAAGGGAAATCCATCAAAGCATAACAACAAGGAATTTTTTATGTGGTTGAGACTGTTATGAGCCAAAGACCAAATGCATTCTTGTAGGTGTTAGACTGAAATGTAAGAACCACATAAAAGAATGTTCACTAAGGCTCTAAAAATGCAAGCTTGTAACTTTTCTATAGTCCAAACATGCCTCAAAGAAATGTGATATCATGGAATGCCATGATTAAAGGATATGTTCAAAATGGGTTTTTTCTGAAAAGTCCTTAGAAAAACTTAAGCAAATGCAACTAGTGGGTGTAAAGCCCAATTCCTCAACCTTTAATCTATTCATAGTAAACGAAATTTTCTTAAACCTAATAATTACACCCATAAACTATTGCTTCAATCTATTCATAGTAAAAAAAATTTGAAAATATCAAGGTTTAAGGGATTGCTTAGATTTAATTATTAACGTTTAAGTAAATAAATTTTCTTAAACCCTAATAATTACACCATAAACTATTGCTTAAATCTATTCACAGTAAACGAAATTTGAAAAAATCAAGGTTTTAGGGCTTACTTAGATTCTTGAGTTCCAAAAAAGAAAACCTTGGACCCTTGGCACACATATCTGCATCATAGATGGACATGCCAATACTGTGTCTTTGTTTGCTTTACACTTGTAGAACCAAGATCCTAGTACTTGCAAAACACAACAAACAAACCCATTAGAAGATTCAAATGCAAGTTAAGATCCAAGTTCCCCATAAAATCCATTTAACAATGTTCAAAATAGGAATAAAAGCAAGAATACAATGAAAAGAAAGGAAAATAGATTGAATCCTATAAAAAACATGCAAACTCTTGATTTTATGGGGGAGTTGGTGCCAATTTGATGTGGAAATTGGCCCTTTCCCAACTCCTATGCAAGCCTTTGATGATTTGGTGATGATTGATTCACTTTGTTGAAGATTCAAGTGTGCTCCAAGATGAAAAACCTGCATAACCTAGCTAAGACTTGATGAAATGGATGAGAATTGCTATGCTTGAGTATGGATTTGAGTATAGTAAGTTTGCTCAAATTGTGGATGATAAAAATGAAGGATAACCTCTCTATTTATAGAAGTTGAAGAGAGAAGAGGCAAAAGGGATGAATGTGGGATAAAAACCCATCCAATAGGAAGAAGCCACTTGTCATCATGTGAGTGGACAAGGGTTGAGCACATTTTGATCAATGTGCAAGTTTGAAATTTGAATTTGATGAAATGACATGTTTAGGGGGGATGTAAGAAGAGTTAAATGCCACTTGGCTTAATGCACAACGACATGTAAGAGATTTCAAATGCTTTGTTGGATGTACAAACCCTTTTGGAGGGATTTTTCAAATTTGGGGAATATTCCAACCATTGATGCCTTTTTGAAAGAAAATAGATGATTTAATAAATGAATTAAATCTATTTTCATGTGCAAGTGGCAAAAGCTAGAGGATGGGACATGGATTAGGATTAAATTAATCAAAGGTTGATTAATTTAATGAGGGATTAGATGATGTGACAAATTTGACTTAGATTTATGGGTTGATTTAAATCAAAAGATGAGAAGAATGTGATTTTAGATTTAATTAAATAAAGATTTTGTTTTGTTTAACTAAAGGAGATGGTTGGTTAGATTAAATTAAACAAGGTTTAATTTATTTAATTTAATAGATAGACTTTAGAAATTAATTAAATAAAATTGATTTATTTAATTAAATAAAGAGATAGGGTTAATTAAATCAGATTGATTGATTTAATTAACTAATAAGATAAATGATTATTTATTTAATTAAGGGGGGAAGATTGATGAATTTAATCAAATAAGGGTATTTGATTAAATGGTTAGACCGAGGGATGATTAAGGATGAAATGGTGTTAGTTAATCGGGATCAAGTGTGTAATGCCAATCAGTACATTTTACGTGTCTACAACACTCATTCACTACTTTTTCCCACTGCCCTGATCTGCATCATAGCTGCATCATAATGCAAAGTAGATTTAAACAGTATTTTGTATGTACATGATACAAAAGAGCTTTTTCTTTCACACCTTATTTCACAAAACCTTATTTTCAGGCTACATATTACAAAATTGGAGAAGCGAAAGGTCAATACTAGTGAGCAAGAGTTTGGAGGAGCGGGAACCAATAGTGGCAGGAAAAGCAGCAAAAATGTGAAAAGCAACCAAAAAATTTCCAAAAATGATGAACGACTAATATAGTAAATATAATATAAAATAGAATTAATATATTATATATAATATAATTATATTCATTATTATATTTAATAGTATTTATAGGTTATATTATTACTATATATTGTATTTTATAATAAAAAATATTAAATATAAATATAAAATTATTATAATTAATAATTAATATATTCTTATATAAAATAAAATAAAATAATATATAAAAATATGATAGTTTAATTGATCTTTGGAGAGATTAGGAAGATGAAAGAGAGATAGAGGGGGAGACAATTCTATATAGAGAGAGGAATATATACTAACACTTGTGCCTAAACGAGGTTCAAGGATTACGTCGATAGAAAACTATATGTATGTTAATATGTTAGAGAGTATGTGCTTGTGCATGGATGTACTACAAATTCTAGTTGCATGTGGCTAGCTTAAACAATTAATAATAAAGTGCTAAATAATGGAATGAAATAAATTTAGATAAATCTAGATTAGGGGTCCCCAACATACTTCACGCTCTTGGGCTTAGATGTAGTGAAGTTAGGGCTCCCTAACAGGCCTCCTCTTTGACCCCATCATGGTGGACTATTGGAATAACACTATTGATTCTTGACTCCTTAAATGATCAATTCAAATGGATTGAAATAATTGATAATATATATGTATTATATGTACCATAACTCTTATTGAATCACTAGTAGAACTATATGTTATCTGACGTGATTGCAAGACCAAATTATTTGTGTGACTAATTATTTAGTAATTTTTATTTGTGAAATGTTAAACTTTTTTATAATATGTGAAGGCCTTAAGACTACACCAAGAGGCAATGCCTTCCACGCAATAGGTATTTTTGGTGCACCAAGCAACCTAGGCGGCCAAATGGCCCGCTTAGGTAGGAGTCCAATGAGGGGGGCTTAAGCTCTATGGATTATGATCAAATTGAAAAGAAAAAAGAGTAGAGGAGTAATAGCCATTTATTTAGTCATTTTTATTTGTCTAATATTAGTCATTTAGCTATGATTTTACCCGATGACAAAATTAGTCACTTATAAATGACCAAATTAGTCATTTATTTTCCAAATTCTACTAGTGTTAGTCACGTGACTAAAATTTTTAGTCACGTAGTCATTTATTTTCCGAATTCTACTAGTAGTTGGCCTTGCCTATGGTCATTTATGTATTGGTATGTTGCTTTGGGATGAGAGGATGGATGATTAGAGTACCTGATTAGTCGATTGTTGGGACTTGTAGCATGTGGTTTTATCATGATGTCATGATAGCTTGGTACATTCATTGGTTATACACTTTTAGTGGGAGCATTAGACAATGATGATCTAGTGGTGTAGGATTGGTTCTTGATGGTTTGATGGTGATTGTATCTTCTTGGCATGGATATCTTGGTTCTACTTGGTATGCTTGGAATTTTAGTTGTCTGTGTGTACTTGGATTATCTTCATGGTGGAGATGGTTGTCATGATTCCATGTGTAGCTCGGTATCATGATTCAGTGGGAGTTGTTGGCAATGACATCCAGATTCATCATTGGTGATGGTTATCTTCATGTGATTGGAGATGTTGATTATTTGTTTAGAGTGTGATTGTTATTATGTCATGGTTTACTCTTGATATCGGTTTAGAGTTTTGGCATGTTACATGCTCTCTTGAGACTAGGATGTTTATGCATTGTTGCATGTGATCTCCTAGGAGGAGATGGTTAGATCATGTTATCATGATAGATTCCTTATTCCGCTATTGGAGCTTTGACATCAATCTTGTTGGTTCTCTTGGTATTGAGTACATTGATCACTTGCTTGATTACTTCATGATGGTGCTATGTTACATTTGGATTTTGGCATGTATTGATTGGTTATAGGTGCTCATGGATACTTGGAGATGTGGGTGAGGCTGGAGTTATCTTGTGAATAGAGACATTTGCTTGAGACAATTACTCTTTGGAGGTTTCAACATGGAAGACCGAGGAGCTTTCATCTAGATATGGATGTGAGTTCATAATGTACCGATAGAGGAGATTGTTCTTGGAGTGAGTCATGATGAATTGGTTATCCTGGAGGAGCATTCTCTTTCCCTACTCTTGGTCTACTCGGCAGTTTATCATTTGAGAGGCATTTTCCCATTATTTCTTCCAAATGTGCTTATGTTTCATGCTTTGATTTCTCATAAGAATGAGTTGATTCATGGTGATTTATTTTGGGAGGCTCATTTGAGGATTATTTATCATGAGTTTATATTGCTTTATCTTTCATGGATATGGATCTTGAGCTATGGATAGTTAGTTCTAGAGGATTTATTTTGAGGGATGTTATAGCATGGTTATCTCCTTGAGCATTTGAGTTTATGTTATCATTCATTGATGAGGAGTTTAGGAGATGTTTTATGGGTTGATTTCCTATTTTGGGAATGGATACATTGAGTTTGATCTTCTTGATTAGACAGGCTTACATCCATGTTGGCATTATACATTATTTATATGTTGTGTTTGATCTAAGAGATTGAACATTGTTTTGGGCGTTGTTGATTTTTCTCATTTGTGGTTGTTAGGGGATCATACTTGACACAAGATTAAACTTTTGATGTGTTGGTAGAAGGACATGTTGATTTTCATTATTTGGTTCCTTCTTGGAGGTTCATGTTTGATGAGGGCCACACCGCTCAAAACCCATAGAAATCACAACAGATACCAACACAAAAGATGCAAGACATAAAAATGACTCACTTTCAATTATTTTCATAAAATGAAATTACAGATTCAAAGCTTACATGCTACAACCTCATGGTATTGATTCATTACAACAAAATCAACTCTGAAAAAAAACCTACTATTCAAAGCCACAATCTACACTATTGGGGCCACCTTCTACAACCCCCACTTAACCCTTTTTTATTTTCCCTAATAACCACCCTAGAATGTTCTAGAAAGTTCAAATTTCCCATTTTTTTTTGGCGCCAAAAGTCCCACCATTTGATTTCTGGCCTAGGAAGAAATTTTTAATGAAATTCACTTTTTAGAGGACCAACTTTGCGGGGCCATAACTTTTGTTCCAGGTGTCCAATTTGCTATTATTGCATATCGTTGGAAAGCTCTCGATGAGCTCTACAGTACATGAATCCACCGTAGGTCGATTCAGCCACTTTTTGAGTTGTTTTAGGGCCTCTGAAGTTTTATATATGAATTTGAAGTTGTATTGGAGAAATTTCTTAGGACAAAAACTTTAATTTCTCCCAAACCATGTAGGGTATTGAGGTGATTCTTTCACGACTAGAAATATTTTTCAATTATGCTCCTTGGGGTAAATTTTTAGGTCCATACTAGCCCGTTTAAGCTGACTTACTAAAACTAGTAAGTGCTCATTTTCTGCTATTTTCGACACCTGACTTACACCCTTAAGTGTCATCATGGGACTAAAAAAAATCAAGAAAATAAAGAATTTTTTTTTTTTTTGGTGATGCAAGATTTCTGTACACCACTAGATGCTCCTACATTAGACACCCAGGGTAATTTGAAAAGTGAACCTATCACTTCTCAGGGGTTAGAGGGAAACGAAGACGGTTAACCTCAACCTTAGACAACGATGATGAATCTTCAACAGGTCTACCTCTCTATTTCTTCAAGTACTCTACATATTTCCTGTTTCTCGTGCTTCTACCCACATGGCTATCCATGATTTCTTCTATCTCTTCCTTCTCTGAAGTAGGTGCTGGAATTTTCAATTGTTCATTTATCAACCCCTCCTCTATATCACCTTCATGATACTCTATCAAATCAACAATGTTGAACACAAGAGAAATGTTTATTCCACTAGGAAACTCTACCTCATAAGCATTTCCTGAATCATGCTTCTTCAAGATCTTGCATGGTTGAAACTTCTTCATCTTTAACTTGTTGTATGTACCGACTAGAAACATTTCCTTTCACAAATGAACCATGACTTCATCTCCTACCTGGAACTCCTTATACCTCCTTTTCTAATCTACCTGAGCCTTATATTGTGAGTTCATTTTATTGATATGTTTCTTCACCTTATCGTGCAAATTCTTCAGGTGCTTAGCAAAATCTTCAGCCTCAAAACTACTCTTCTCCCCCTTATCCATCTTTCTTAATTCAGAAGCAGTTCTTGGACTACTCCCATACACAATCTAGAATGGTGATTTACGAGTGCTCCTATTGATAGAATTATTATAAGCAAATTATACTTGTGGTATAATCAAATCCCATCCCTTAGGCTTATCTCTTACTAAGCATCTTAGTAGGTTACCCAAACTCCTATTCACCACCTCTATTTTTCCATCATTTTGTGGATGGTGTGCATAACTAAACTTGAAATCCATCTTCAACTTCTTCCATAATGTCCTCCAGAAATAACGAACAAATTTGGTATCTTTGTCTTAAACTATACTCTTTGGTAGACCATGTAGCCTCACCACCTCTCTGAAAAACAACTCTGCAACATGAGCGACATCACTAGTCTTATGACACAAAATGAAATGTGTCATATTTGACAATATATCCACCACCACAAATATGTAATCATGCCCTCTTTGTGTCCTTGGAAATCCAAGAACAAAATCCATGCTAATATCCTCCCATGGCCTCTTAGATATAGGTAATGGCTGATACAATCCAGTATAATGACTTGTTATTTTTTCCATCTGACATACTCTGCAACTTTGTACAAAATTCTTCACATCTTGTTGTAACTGTGGCCAATAATAATTCTCACTAACAAGAGCAATGGTCTTATCTTGACCAAAATGCCTAGCCAATCCTCCACTATGCTTCTCCTTGATTAGATTCTCTCTCATAGAACTCCTTGGAATGCACAATTGACTTCCTCTAAACAACATCCCATCTTGGATTAAGAAATCCAACCATCTCATCCTATCTAATGTAATAGGTTTCAAACAATCCTTCCAAGCTTCTGCAAAGTCTGGATCTTCTGGATACAAACTCTTGAGTTCATTAAACCCAACAACCTCTATATTCATCTCTATCAACAAATTTTTCCTTCTACTTAAGGCATATGCAACCTTGTTTGACCTTCCACTCCTATGCTTAAAAAAAAAAGTATAACTCTACAAAAACTCAACCCATTTTAAGTTCCTTTGATTCATTTTTCCTTGACTATTGAGATACTGCAAAGACTGGTGATTAGTATATAAAACAAATTATTTTGGAAACAAATAGTGTCTCCATTTCTTCAAAGCCTGAACTATAGCATAAAACTCTTGATCGTAGACAGAATATTTCTTCTTAGCATCATTTAACTTCTCACTAAAATAGGCAACAGGCTTACCTTCTTGACTCAAAATAGCTCCTATGGTAGTGCCACTAGCATCACAATCTACTTGAAAGACCTTATTGAAATCTAGAAGTGCCAAAACAGGTTGCTCTGTAACTTTATCCTTCAACATATCAAAACTTTTGGTTGCTCCTGTAGTCCACTTAAACTCTTTTCTATCCCCTTTCATGGCTTCAGTTAGAGGTGCACAAATACTACTGAAATTCTTAATAAACTTTATGTAAAAATTTGCTAGACCATGAAATGATCTTACCTCTATAACATTCCTCGAGGCAGGCCATTCAATAATGTCTTTCACCTTCTCTAGATCCATTTTAATACCCTCTGTTGAGACAACAAATCCTAGATACACCAACTCTCTCTTCACAAAACTACATTTCTTCAAATTAATCAACAACTTCTCCTCCCTTATCTTCTCAAAAAAAATTCGGATATACATCAAGTGCTCCTCCAATGTCTTACTAAAAATCAACATATCATCCAAATAAACAATAATTTTTTTTCCTAAAAACTCTTTCAATACCTCATTTATAAGCCGCATAAATGTGCTCGATGCATTGGTTAGCCCAAAAGTCATGACTAACCACTCGTACAAGCCTTCCTTAGTTTTAAAGGTTGTCTTCCATTCATATCCTTCTCTTATCCAGATCAAGTGATATCCGCTCTTCAAATCTATCTTTGTGAAATACTCAACTCCACTCAAACAATCCATAATGCCATCAGTTCTTGGCAAGGGAAATCTATACTTGATGGTGATCTTGTTGATGGCTCTATAATTTTTACACATCATCCATTCCCCATCCTTCTTTGGGGCTAATATTGCAGGTACTGCACATGGGCTCAAACTCTCTCTGATCAATCCCTTCTTGAACAACTCTTGCACTTGTCTGTTCAACTCTTCACTCTTTGTTGGAGTCATACAATGAGCTGCCTTATTTGGAAATCTAGCTCTAGGAATCAAGTCCATCTAATGAATAATCTTTCTCACTGGAGGCAAACCTTTAGGTACATTATTAGAAACAATAGCTTGAAACTCATTCAACAAATCTGAAACCTCCACAGGTACCTCAGTAGTATCTTCTTTATCAACTCTAGGGATCAATGCAAAACACATATGCTCATGCTTCATACCTTCTAGGAACTTTCTTTCATCAACCAAACAAATTCTTGCATTATTGCATACCTTTTCCTCAGCCTCTTTCAAGGGCTTCAACTTATGGTGAACTCCATCCTTTGTCAAAGAATAGGTGCTGGCACGTCCATCATGTACTGCTCGTTGATCAAACTGCCATGGTTTGCATAACAACATATGAAAAACATCCATAGGAATAATATCACACAATACCTCATCATGGTAATTTCCAATCTTGAACTTTACTAGACATTGTTCATTTACCAAGGCTTTATGGTCCTTTTGCAATCGAGCAATCTAGTATGGGTTTAGATGCCTTCTTCTCTCCAACCGCAACTTACTAACCATTTATTCTTAAACAAGGTTATTAGTACTACCTCCATCAATAATAACATTGCAAAATTTACCTTCACACTTACATCTAGTGTGAAACAAATTCTTCCTTTGAGTTGGCTTCTTCTCCTCATTCAGCAAAGCTCTTCTAGTAATAGGAACCTATCCTCTTGTTGTATCCTCATAATGTGAAGACTCGACATCTTCATCAACATGTGCTACTCATGCATTACACTAAGGTCTTCTATTTTTCCTTCCATGTTGTTGAGGAAACTCATAGGCTCTATGTCCTTCTCCACACTGGAAACAGGTTCCACATAAGCCTCCTCTTCCCGGTCCTCATCCAGATCTTCCCCTTCCTCTTTGGTCTCCATAATTCTAATCATGAGGATGGTAGGTGTTATTGCCTTTCTAGTTCTTGCTGCTACTAGAGCCTTCACCCTTCTTTTGATCTTCATTTCGACCTCCATATGACTGTCCACCGGTCTTTCCTCCACGACCTCCACCTCATTGTTTGTTCTCAAACCTCTTGTTCAGTCATTCTTCAACCTTTAGAGAAAATTGATAAGCATCCTCAATGATGGTGATTCTTACCAATGCCAATTCTTCCTATATGCTTGGCTTCAACCCATTAATATAATAAGCAACTTTCTCTTTATTTTCCTTAGAATGTCCTATCTAAATCAGGACCTTGTGAAATTCCTTTGTGTATTCTTTCACCGTCCTTGTCCCTTACCTCAAGCTTTGCATCTTCTTGAGCAACTCCAATTCGTAATTGACTGGAATAAATTGTTTCTTCAATTTTGACACCATTCTGTCCCATCTAGAAATTTTATCTTTCTCTTTTCTTCATCTTTCTAACTAGACCTCTTTCCACCATATACTAGCATGACCTTTCAATTTTTTCTTTGCAAACCTCAGTCTGTGAGGATCTTCAATCTCATCAAACTCAAAAAATTCCTCCATGTCATTAATCCAATCAATCAATTCTTCAGGATTCAAATTTCCACTAAAAGTTGAAACCTCCATTTTAGGTCTCTTCACAATGCTTGAGATCGCTCGCAACAATCTTCTTTCCCCAGGATCCATTAGATCCTCCTCTTCCTCTTCCATTTCCTCTTCTATTTAATCTTCACTCTTATCTCTACCTCGTTGCACATCTCTTCTTCAAACCTCTTGTTGCAAGGTTTCTAATTTCCTTCTAAGGGCTCTGATTTCATCTCTAGGTGGATCTCTTCCTCCACCACCTCTACCTCTACCTCTACCATATTCGACAAGTCTTGGAGGCATCTTGAACTCAACCCACACTCACATTTTCTACTACAACTACCTCACGTTCAACACTCTATTACAGGCTCCAGAAATCCTACTCTGATACCACTTGATGAGGGCTACACCGCCCAAAACCCATAGAAATCACAACAATAGATACCAACACAAAAGATGCAAGACAAAAAAATGACTCATTTTCAATTATTTTTAGAAAATGAAATTACATATTCAAAGCTTACATGCTACAGCCTCATGGGCTTGATTCATTACAACAAAATCAACTCTGAAAAGAAAATCTACTATTCAAAGCCACAATCTGTACTATCGGGGCCACCATCTACAACCCCCACTTAACCCTTTTTATTTTCCCCAATAACCGCCCAAAAATGTTCTAGAAAGTTCAAATTTCCCCTTTTGTTTTGGTGCCAAAAGTCCCACCGTTTGATTTTTGGCCTAGGAAGAAAATTTTAATGAAATTCACTTTTTAGAGGACCAACTTTGTGGGCCATAAATTTTATTTCAGGTGTCTAATTTTCTATTATTACATATTGTTGGAAAGCTCTCAACAAGCTCTACAATGCATGAGCCCATTGTAGGTCAGTTCAACCACTTTTTGAGCTATTTCAGGTCCTCTAAAGTTTTATATTTGAATTTGAAGCTGCACTGGAGAAATTTCTTGGGATGAAAACTTTAATTTCTCCCAAACCATGCAGGGTATTGAGGTGATTCTTTTGCGACCAATTTTTTTTTCCAGTTATACTCCTTGGGGTAAATTTTCAGGTCCATATGAGCCTGTTTAGGCCGACTTACTAAAAATAGTAAGTTCCCATTTTTCACTATTTTTGATGCCTGACTGTCTTATACCCCTTAAGTTCCATCATGGGACTCAATACAACTGAAGAAAATAAAGAAAACATTTTTTTTGGTGATGCAAGATTTCCCTACACTGCTAGATGTTCCTGCATCAATGTTCAAATGATTTGGGAGGATGGTGGCGACATGTTGTGAGAGAGTATGTAGCTATTTGGGTTGCATGTGTGGATCATTTTTATTATTCTTGGTACTTCATGTTTTAACCATTTATCACACCTTGATATAGTGTTGATTGGTAGACTTGATATGCTTTGACATTACCCATGCAATGGGAGTTCCTAGATATGTATGTTGTTCATTGATAGGTTTGATATAGGGAGCTTGTGATTGCGGCTTATGGGTTGCATATGTTGTTGGCATGATTTTACTGATGCTATTGATACTTAGGAGGTATGTGTTGAACACCCATAATACTAAGAGGGGGGGTGAATCAATATTATCTGAAACCACTTAAACATTTAAACATTCATTTGAAACATCATATTCAATTTATAGTAAGGAAGTAAACCATGAAAGTAATCATCAAAGCACATAACACATGAACACTAGATTTTACATGGAAAACCCAAAAAGGGAAAGACCATGGTGAGGATTAGCTTACAATATATTATAACCAGCCATAACATATTATAGAATGGCTCACTGCCTTTTGGAATCACTATCCAAAGGACTCACTATCCATAAAATAAGATAAATAGAAAAGAGGGGTGGCTCACTGCGAAGGTTTGAACTGCTGATAATGCATCTACAGTATGCTGGAGATACAATTCCATTGGAGCTCAATATATTAAATCAACACACTTCATACTACACAACTTCCACACTCTGCTCTGATTTACATTCACATCACATTCACACTATACTCAAATACTTTGCATTGCATTACACTATCTTCACATCTCATATCTACAACACCAAAATGAACTTACATTTATACCCATTACATCAACAAACATCAATCAGGTCAACCTAATTAGATGTATCGTGCATAACATAACTTTTTGGCTAAGATTCAAACACACACTTTGTGACTTGATTCAAAACTTTTAACACATCAAAATAGGTCAGAGGGGACCTATAATAACTCCATACCGATCAACAGTTCCTTTAACTCCGTACGAACCCAAACATATTAGGTTGGCATCGTAGGTGAAGTGACACCAAAATACACCAACTATTCATCCACAAAATGACACTCAGACCTCCAAGACACTGGTCATTTGGATCATGGATACTACTAACACCTGTAAACACTCCCTCAAATCTGCATAACCAGATATTCTTCCACATTGAAATGCAGACCAATCCTAACATGTATTCTATACTGGTAACAATGTCACTGGCAGACTCGATACACTGTCATCATTATCTTCAATACCAGAGGACATAAAGACATGGAAATTTGGATTTAGATTCCTTTGACATACAACAAAATTACCTTAGAACCACAAACAAAAATTCTTCAATGTGGCGTAATGTGGATCTAAAAATTGATACTATGTGCACTAAAAACCTATATTCTAGACTTAGCTAAATATTCAACACATCTATTTTGTACCAGAGCAAAACTATTGCATTTATATATTGGATTTCCATCACCTCAATCACTTATGCTTCACCAACTAGCTACACATCAATCTTCACATCAAACCACAATGTTGACATCAATGACAACACTGCATATGCTTATGCTCATGTTGCCAACAAACATACAAATGACAATCTCCTCAAACTTCCAACAATATGGATGGTTGGATGTATTATCATGTGTTGTGGATGTTATTTCTAATCAAGTGGGGGTTTTTCACTTATGATAATATCTTTTTTAGAGCCTTTGTTATCACTTGGATTTGATGCTTGTGTTCTTGGATTGGTGCATCTTCACCTTGGCATGTTCTTTTTCTTCCATAGGTGACATGTTGGAGGATGAGAGGAGTTTTTGCTTGAGATGGTGGCCACTTTGGTTTTATTGCAGGTATCTTGATGGATCATGATAGCATGTCGAATATTTATGTGGTTACATGTATGGCTATGATAATGTATTTCATTGATTGATCCCTTATGCAATGTATACAACAAGTGGGAGAATGTTGGGATATGGTACACCATTGCATAAAATGTTATATTGTAATGTTGTAATTAAATAATTATTTAGTTGTGATGCACCTAGGAGGTGTGGTTAATCACACTAGGTAATTATTTGGGGACCACTTTATGTTGTATTGTAACATTGTATTACTATTTAATGTGTGAGATACATGGGATAATAATTTAATATTGGGGAAATATTTAATCAAGTGAAAACTTAGTACCCAATATTAAATAAGGGATTAGTGGTTTTGTGTTCACATGGTTTTGTGACACACGGTTTTATCTTACTACTTGTTTTTATTTGTGTGAGCTTGTATCTATATAAGCAAGCACATGTTTAGTGGTTAAGGTTGGCTGGGTGAATAGGCTGTCATTATTGAGTCTTTCTGAGGAGTGCATATGTGAAGAATGGCATGGGATGTGTGGATTCATGCTTGGACACATGAGAATGCTTTGGAGAGGCTTGATTATTCAAAGGTATTCATTATAACTCTTGTATTTCTTTATTGTTGAATAATAAGATGGAGTATGGATGCTTTCGGAGTCTACGTTTTTCCCTCTTGAGGTTTTCCCCAAGGTATATCTTGTGTTATCTTGTGACTTGTTTATTTGATCTATGCATTATGGTTTACTTGCATGCATGTTTATCTCTCATGGGGTTATGTAGGAAATGGATTAAGATTTTGGGTATGATGCTATATTTCCTAACAATCATGGTGTACTCTTGATCATGAGTTATATTTTTTGCATGATATAGGTACTCTTGGGAGTAGGACATGTTCATTGGAGCATATGATTTTCTTGAGAAGATGTTAGATCATGATGTCTTGATATGTTGTCGATTCAATAGTTGGAGCTTTGATAATGGTCTAGTTATTTCTCTTTTGTTTTGAGTATTAATCATTTTTCTTGGAACTTCATGATTTTGTGAGTTCCATTTAAATTTAGAATGGATTTATTGGTATATGCTAATAGATACTAGAGAGACTTGGTGAGGTTGAATATCTCTTGTTCTTACATTTATGTGTTGGAATGGCTACTTGCTATGAATTTTTAAGATTAAGGATCTTACACCTACTTATAGATGTAAGTCCATTATGAACCTAATGAGAAGGTTTCCCTTTATTGTAAGCTTTTATTTCTTGGTGTTGTATGCACGTGACAATATTGTATCCCACTCTTTGTCTACCCAATAAGTCAATGATTTGAGAGGTGTTACTAGCCTAAATATTTGATGCATTCTTTAAATAGTATATTTTCTTCTCACGTGAATTTTCTTGAATCTTAAAGTTTTGATGACTTGTTGAGAAGTATATACATGGTTTTATAGATTTATGTTATTCTCTTTATTTTGGTCTTGATCTATGGAACTAGTTGTAAGAACTCATTTGGAGAGGTAAAGGAAATGGTGTGTGGCTTTGGGAATATTCCTCTTTTGTGTGGGAATGATTGGTTTTGTTTGATCTACCTTTACTATGAGAGGTTTACATCTGTTTCTACTATGTTTTCATTTTTAGTTGAATAGTTAGATGTTGATATCCTTTCAGTTTAGGAATGTTGTAGGAAACCCTACTTTGCATAGCTTGGTACATGTTAGTATGGTATAAGGATATGGTTTGATTTGCAAGCTCTCTCTTTCTTAGTTGTCTTCTTTTTGGAGGTTCTAATATCTATAAAGTTGAGGTTTGTGTGGAGTCTAGTGTTGTTTGTACTTCATTGTTGTTGGAAATATTTTATTAGCTCCTTGATTTATTTCTTCATTGGTTTAGAGGACTTGGGATCTAGTTATTTCAAGATTGGTAATGAGATGTGTTTTATGCATATCATTGTGTGTTTCCTTAACACTATATGATAGAGGAGTTAACCACAACCTCTATGTGAGTGTTATAAGTATGCTTGGTATGACTTGATCTATTTTCACATTTGACATTACCCATGTAGTAGGAGTTCCTAGATATTTATGTTCTTCCTTTTCATTTTATCCTTTTGGTTGTCTCAATTTGTAGGTTATTAATGTGATGATGTGTTTGCATATTTTATTGTTTGGGATCTATTGGTTGTGTAGTTTAATGGGTTTTCTTTACTCTTGATTGCATTAAATACTCGTGTATCGTTTGTCAATATCTACATATTAGCTTAGTATTTATGTATAGTTTGTTAATTATTGTTGTTTGTGGTCATTTATGCATTGGTATGTTGCATTGAGATGAGAGGATGGGTGATTATAGTGGTAGATATATAGGGACCTGATTATCATTTTGAGTTGATATGTTGATGGCATGGAGTCCTACCTATGTTGGTTTTATTTACCCTATTTTTGAGGTATAGATAGATTGGATGAGCTAGCAACTTGTTTTGGTTTTTATTCCAACAATATGAGTAAGGAAGCTACTTAGATAAAAAAAATGAATTTGATGTTTATGTTCATGTATATATTGATGCAAGATTTAGTTGTAGTCAGTATGTTTCACCTTGGCATGGTCTTTAAGTTATCATGGGCTAACATGATGGAGGATGTAATGAGTTCTTACTTGAGATGATATTTATTCTATTTCCTATTGCAAGTATCTTTTTTGAACACGAGAGCATGCTAAAGAATCAATTGGTACATGGTTGGCTAATGGATATTTTCCCCTTGTTGGTTTTCCTATGGATGTATTTATGATTACGTATGATGTCAAGTGGGAGAATGTTACGATTGAAGTGCCATCAACCTTGTAAATCCTATGTATTTAATTACTCTTAATATTGGACTTGTAAATCACTTAGAAGGGATGAAGGTTTCACCAATAGTGGTAATTGTTTTTTACCATCAATATTTTACAGGAGCAATAAATTTTATTTATTGGGGGTGGTAAAAATTATTTCATGACATGGAAGACTCTCCCTTTCAAATCTAATACACACATACAACTCTATGCAAGAAGGAAACAAATTAACTTAAACAAATAGAAATGGAAGAGAAATTTGCAACATATATTAAGTTCAAATCTAAAAATGAATTACATAATCATGGAGCTCATATGCTCACATACAACATGGGCTTCACACATACAAAAATATGCAACTCAACATTCCAACATTGTTCCAGTAGCATCTGGATATGCAATTACCAACTCTCAAAATCCCCCCCTTCACCAAATTGAAAGCATCAATATATAAAAATTGTGTGAGAAGAAACCACTACTGGTTTCTCAAATCAACCTCCACTAAAACCACCAAGAAAACCCATCACTTTCTGCCTATCAATGCTTTGTCATTTGTCAAAATTTTCTAAAACGGTTTTTGGGTTTGGTGTGCCTCATTTCCAGATTTCCAGATCATTTTGAAATTATTAATTTTGTTACCATATGATAAAGTTATGACTATTTTACTGAGACTAGGTCTCATAATTATGACCCAGACAATCTTTACGCTTCCCAAAAATAATAATATGCTAGTCAAACCTCCAGAATGCTCATTACTCCTTCTTGGCATGGATTTACTCTTCTTAGCATGTGCATTCAATGTAAAATTCAAATTTTTTCTTCTCGCCTTACACTCACTCTCTCCATTCCATCAATACCCATCATTCTAGTCCTCCAGCAAGATGCAATTTTCAAATTATTTTGAATGGAGTTACAATTTACAATAATTGTCCACTCACAGGCTTAGACATGGAGGTTTTCTCTTTCAGAAAATTAACGCTTCTCAAATATTTTTAAAAAATAAAAATTGAATTAATTAATTAATTAATTTTCCTACAATCCATCACCAAATTCTATTACACTGGAAGAGTTGAAAATTTCAACAATTTACACCTACAGTCAAAAATCAAAATAAAACACAAGCATAAAACTTTAAAATATTTTTGGTTGTGCAAGATTGTTTGGTACCCCTAGATGCTCCTACATCAGACACCCGGGGTAGAAATTTTGTGAGCATAGGCTCACAAAAGTGGAGTTGAATGGTAGAACCATTCTTTCAGATTGCAAGCAATCTGTAGCAAACTCCATCGATGTCCAAAGTGCACATGAATCCTTTTCTTCCAACATCTTACTGGTACTAGCTTCACTCTTCTCCAACAACTATACTTACCATTCTTCTCTTCTCTCATGGACTTGCATCCACCATGTACCATCCTCCTCCAAATAATCTCTCTACTCCTCTCCTCTTTCACGGATTTTGACCCACCACAAACCGACCACCTCCACCAAATCTCTCCTATAACTTCCTTCATAGCCTCTACCTGCAAGTATACATCTAGATACCACTTTGGGTCCTCACAATCCTTTTTCTTTTCTAACTCTTTTCTCATCTCAAATCCTTTACAAATTCAACATTATAAAACTCATAAACATCATATTATACCTTGATGACCTTTTATGTCTGTATAGTCGCAAAATTACACCCCTTGCAATTTCATATACATGTTTGCATCTTCTTTAGTGTCCACTCCCTTAGCATCTTGAGTAGGCTCATTTTAGCCCCTGCATCAGCCTTTTTCCCTTCTCAGGATGCTCATCACCCCTTTTCGGCAGCTACCCTCATGTGTTAGTTTTACATCAAGCCTTATGCTTTCCCCATTCATGTTGTTTTGTAGCGTGATGTGTCTAGACACTAGCGTGCTGCGTAGACATATGTGCATCGTGCTAGCGTCCTACAACATTTCAACACTCAAATAGCTATCTCTGAGCATGCTTGCTGCTTGTCCTCACCTTTTGTTGGTGGTAACAGCCTAGGACACCTTGTAATGGTTGGAGAAGCTTCTTTTCCCTCCTTAAAAGCAGTATTTTCAATCCATTTGCTCTTCTAAGTTCCTCTAACTTCTTCTAGCTCCACTCTTCTGCTTCTAACTTCTTTCTCTCCTTCTTAGCTTCTCTTTCAAGCATTCTACCATCTTGCTCTTGCTTGCACAACTCCCTTATTTGTTACAACAACACTTTCAATCTCTCTTTACAACTCTTTCAAGCTCTCATATTAATCCTTTGCTACACACTCTTGGCTCTTGTAGCTTTCTTTGCTTCCCTCCTCAGCTTCCTAAGCCTTGCATATATACATTGTGCCTTGCACCTTTTCACATCTTGAGATTCCATATCCCCTATCTACTACATCTCTACTACATGATACAGGTTCTCCTCCTTGAGTGGGGATTTCTTTTATCACCTCTTTAGTGATACAGGTTCTCCTCCTCAAGCGGGGTTTGCTTTTATCACATCACATTTGCTTACTTCTTACTCTATCTTTTGGTTGTCCGTGGAGGTGGGAACACCAAAATGGGGGTTTAACTGAGGAAAACCCCTATACAGCCCCAACACTTTCTCCCAATCTTACAGATGCAGGTATTGAAGATATCTACTAATTGGAGGCTTCATTACTTGGATTGTTGTGAGCATCTTCTTTCCTTTCTTCGCTTTATCTTTATCTTTTCTACTTTACTTTATTTCAGTTCTATTGCATTCTACTACTTTATCACATTATCTTAGTTCTTAGTAATTTGTTTGCTAGTATCCATTTAAGTATTTTCTATGACATTCTCGCTTTCTGGTCCATACGAGACGCCAACGTTCCTCTAGGATGCCAACATGCTGCGCTGTCGTCCATATCCCACACTATTGCCCTTTGTGCAAGAGTTTGTCAGTTTGTCCAGAAAATCTCTATGACCTACTCTTTCATATTCTGAAACTCTCGCTCCTGTTCCTGAGGTAGTTTAGGGTATTTTTCCCCATGAGGCTCTCTGAATGAAGAGAACTCGTGAGTAGCAAATCCCCCTTCTCTACATTTTGGTGAACCCGATGTGAAGATGGTACTTTTCAAAAAACTAGGAATTTATTTATTTACCCCTACTTGGTGGAGTCATAAGTTTTGACTCAGTTCTCAAATTTCAGAACCGTTGGGACTATTGGAAAGGTCTCCTAGAGAACTAGTGTAGTCCCTAAAATACTAGTCCTTTGATAGTTGAATTTTAGGGACCAATGCAAGTTCTGACCTCAAAGACCTACGAAAACACAAATTAGTAGAACATAGAAAATACCAAAAAAATCATAATGAATTTAATATCATGTTTTATTAGTTCAACATCTAATTTTGTTCAAAATGTTAATGATATTCCATTTCATGCATGTGATGGTGACTTGGCTTTGCCTATGTCACTCGATATCTTTCATCCTTCTCATGAAAGTCCTCTTGCTTTAGAGGATATTTTGTTGCAAAAAGATGAAATCATTGATACCTTTCTTAATGTTACTTTACCTTCTCTTCATTCCAATGCACTCTCTTCTAGAGATGATGCATTTGTGAGCGATGACTCTACCCTTCATTCTAATGCACTCTCTTCTAGAGATGATGCATTAGTGAATGATGAATCTTTTCATCCCAATGCACTCTCTTCTAGAGATGTTGCATTGGTGAATGAGGAATCTCATCTTTGTTCCAATGCACTCTCTTCTAGAGATGATGCATTTGTGAATGATGAATCTTGTCTTTATTCCAACACACTCTCTTCTAGAGATGTTGCATTTTTGAATGATTTGCATATTCCAATGCACTCTCACTCTAGAGATGATGCATTAGTGAATGATGAACCTCCTTCATTTGATGATGTTTGGATAGATGTTGAGAATATTTCTTCAAATGATTCTTCTACTAGTTGTGATAATTCTGTAAATGTAATTTGTCTCTACTACCCCTCAAAGGCCTAAGAGATTGGTTATTTATTTGACTCCAGCTAATCCTTCTCCTAAAAGAATTTGTTCTATTAATGATATTCCATTTGATAGTGATTATCCTAATCTTTCTAAGGCTCCCTTTTTGTAAGCATTAAGCCCATGCCCTCAAAGGGTAGGAATGAACAAACAGCAAGAAGAGCTTCCTCAAGCACCTAAATGAGTGATTGTGATGTCTTGTCCAAGCAACTTCCGTTACTCGGTGGAATCTCACTATGGGACTTTTAGCAGTTTGACCAGTTTATCCAAGGTTATGCTTGAGGCTTTACCATCACTCTTTGCCTTCTTTATCGTGGAATGGTAATGTGTTGTGCTATATATTAATGTAGATTAGGTAGACATCCCACATTCTACCGAGAACTCCACCTTTGGAAGTGCGAGGGAAACTTAGCGGGTCCTCTAATGATTATAGTTAGCGTTAATCGGCGTTAGGCGACTCTCATTGATGTTGGTTAGATGCTCAATGTGTGCAATATTGATCTATTGCCTAAGATTAATATTGATTTATCTTCTCTTAATGCTTCTTCTATTGTCATTCGTGGGTTCGATAATGTCGGTCGACAAGCCTTGGGCACAATAGTCTTGCCTTTGAGGTTCGGACCTATTACTATACCTACCCTTGTATATGTTATGTCAGAAAATTTACCATATAATCTTCTTCTTGGTAGACCATGGATTCATGCTATGGGTGTAGTCTTGTCTACCTTGCATAAATCAATTAAGTTCATTGCCTAACAATAAAGTGATCTCGCACTATTAAAGGTTGAAACCCTAAAGACAAACATAATGAGACGTTGTTAGTCGGAGCTCATACCTACTCTTATTCCTTAGGTATCTTCCCAATATTGTCTGTATGTTTACTCTAGGTACACCTACTACAAGGATACTCTTGGAATAAAGAAAGATCCTTAAAACAGAAATATTTATCCTTCATAATGCTTGGTGATGATTGGGGTTCTTTAGACTTCACAGTTGTTCCCTTCATTTTAGGAACATAAAGATTTGACGATCCACTTAGACAACCGATAACATCATCCAAACCCACTATCAAAGATGACCATTCTTCTGTATCATGGGATAAGGTGAATGCAGATTGTAATGTCCTTGATGTCGATCCTCCTCCTTTTGAGGAAGATGATCGCACTTCTATTGAAGAGGACAATGTTGGTAATCATATTAGGAAAGATGATGGTGATCTCATAGAGGAGTATAATCCCCATTTCCAAAATAATGCTCTCTAATAAGATCCTCCTCCTTTTTCTCCATTTTCGTGTCTTCTTCTTGTGAGCAGTCGAGTCTTTCTCCACAAGAGAAAGGTTTTCTTCCTGCTCCTCATCCTCTATCTGAGTAAGAGCTGAAGCTGCGGCGCAGCAATCACTCTTCTTTCTCCTACACGAAATTTCATAAGCATGATAAAGAAAAACATCCTTTCTATGCATACCATCGAGTGCTTGGCCATTCCATTACTAAATGTAAGGCCTTGAGAATTCAACTAATAACACACGTGATTAGGGTGCCTTGGCATCAAACTCTATTTGATTGATTGCACTTACCTCTTCATGACAAGAGATATCGAGGGTTTACCTCTATCGCATACTATTCTAAATGTCTTGCATGGTTCTCCTCCTATATGTTGAAGTGTTGATAACATGTTCAAGATGTGTCAGGACCCCATCTCTTCTCTTTATCTTTCAAGCCTGTCCTTGGAGTGGAGCCCTCTCTCTTCTTTTGGTTCAGAAGGACCTTGAAAGTTTTTCAATCTATGAGCGGTCTACGTGATTGTCTACTACTTTTCGCGTAGCCACTTTAAGCTTTGCAAAGTGCACTTGTGAGATTGCTTTCAACTCATGGAGTCCTTCGCTGGTTTCACTCCATAGAAATGTTTGGGATACACTCCACTGCGAATTGGCCAAAGATTACATGGGGTACTTCTTGACTTCATGTCTGAGGAGATGCTTGGGGGTGGATCCCTTTAGATTTAGGGTATAAGTTGCTTTTCTTTGGGTTTCCTCCATGGCCAGGGGAATGCTTGGGAACACACTCCTAAATTATCTTATGGGTCCATGGGGCGGCTTTTCGGTTTTCCTTCATGGCAGTCTTGAATGACACCTTCCTTCACCGAATTCTGCAGTGCAGAGCGCTCTGGCTTCACTCCATGCCAGAGAGACACTGCTTGGAATTACGTAAGGCAATTTTCTCAGTTTCCTTCATGTGAGAGATCTTGGAGGACACCTTCCTTGTAGGTTTGCGGACCTGTGAGGCGCTTACATTCTTAAACTCTCTTCTCTTCTCAATTGTATATACCAGATTGGAGATTTGCATCTTCTTCATCCTGAGTATATGCCCTTCTTCTCTTCGTCCTAGAATTCTTCTATGTGTTATTGTTTTGGGGATGACACATAATATTGAGACAACCCTCTACATTGAGGTCTCTTTACTTTGTTGACTTGAATCCTTTAGCTTTTTATGTTCTAACATTTTTTTCTGGTGTAGGTTTTTCTTGTTTAATGCATTTGTTTTGTAAGTCTTCAACCTGGGGGCATCCTTCTGTGGTTTGAAGAGTTATCTACTTTAGTCACAAAATTTTGCCCCTTTCAATTTCACATACATGTTTGCATCTGCTTTAGTTTCCACTCCCTTAGTATGTTGAGTAGGCTCATTTTAGCCCATGCATAAGCCTTTTTACCTTCTTAGGATGCTCAACACCCCTTTTCAGTAGCTACCCTCGTGTGTCATATTTACATCAATCCTTGTGCTTTCCCCATTTGCGTTGTTTTGTGGCATGATGTTTCCAGACACTCACATGCCACGTAGACATTTGTGCGCCGCGCTAGCATCTTGTGACGTTTCAACGCTCAAACAACTATCTCTGATCATGTTTGTCGCTTGTCCTCACCTTTTGTCAGTGGTAACGGCCTGAAACGCCTTGTAACAGTTGGAGAAGCTTCTTTTCCCTCCTTAAAAGCAGTTTCTTCAATCCATTTGGTCTTCTAAGTTCCTCTAACTTCTTCTAGCTCCACTCTTTTGCTTCTAACTTCTTCCTCTCCTTCTTAGCTTCTCTTTCAAGCATTCTACCATCTTTCTCTTGCTTCCACAACTCCCTTATTTGTTACAGTAGCACTTTCAAGCTCTCTTTACAACTCTTTCAAGCTCTCACAACAATCCTTTTCTACACACTCTTGGCTCTTGTAGCTTTCTTTACTTCCCTCCTTGGCTTCCTAAGCCTTGCATATATGCATTGTGCCTTGCACCTTTGAGCATCTTGGGATTCCATATCCCCTATCTACTACATCTCTACTTTATGATACAAGTTCTCCTACTTGAGTAGGGATTGCTTTTATCACCTCTTCATGATACAAGTTCTCCTCCTTGCTCGTGGGGATTGCTTTTACCACCTCTTTTGTGATACAGGTTCTCCTCCTCGAGCGGGGTTTCCTTTTATCACATCACATTTGCTTACTTCTTACTCTTTCTATCTCTTGAATGTTCGTGAAGGTGGAACACCAAAACAAGGGTTTGACTGAGGCAAACCCCTATACAACCCCAACACTTTCTCCCAATCTTACAAACATAGGTATTGAAGATATCTAATAGCTGGAGGCTTCATTACTTGGATTGTTGTGAGCATCTTCTTGCATTTCTTCTCTTTATCTTTATCTTTTCTACTTTACTTTATTTCAGTTCTTTTGCATTCTACTACTTTATTGCATTTTGTCAATTCTTAGTAATCTATTTGCTAGTAGCCATTTAAGTATTTTCTGTGACATTCTTGCTTTTTGGTCCATATGAGACACCAATACACCTCTAGGATGCCAGCACGTCGTACTACCATCTGTATCCCATATTGTTGTCCTTTGGCTGAGAGCTTGTCAGTTTGTCCAAAAAATCTCTGTGACCTGCTCTTTCAGATTCTGAAACTCTCGTTGTTGTTCCTGAGGTAGTTTAGGGTAGTTCACCCCGTGAGGCTCTCTGAATGAAGAGAACTTGTGAGTAGTGAATCCCCCTTCTCTACACTGTCACAACATCTTCTTCCTCACTATTGAATGCTACTATCTTTGTTGTTGCATTGAACAACTTCTATATCTCTGTGATCTCTTCCTCAAGAAACTCTTAGTCTTCATCAGGTTCCTCATCAAACAATGGATCCCCATACATCACTACATACTTTGTTTTAACTGCAACATCCTCAACTGTTGCAATTTGATTTTCCCTTTCTTCAATGTCCTCCATTTCACTAAACTCTTTTGTTGTTGTTGCAACCTTACTTGCCCCACACTCTCAAACTTCAACCTCTCAAGTATAAACTGTCTCACATTCGACAATTGGTCTACACACCACACACACTCCACCCCCAAGTCCTAGTGCAAACTTCCTCACATTCAACCCTCTGTTTGCACACTCAAGAACTCTTGCTCTGATACCATTGATGACATGGGAGACTCTCCCTTTCAAATCTAATCACAAACACACATACAACTCTATGCAAGAAGGCAACAAATTAACTTAAACACATAGAAATGGAAGAGAAATCTGCAACATTTATTAAATTCAAATTTGAAAATGAATTACATAATCATGGAGCTCATATGCTCACATACAACATGGGTTTCACACATACAAATATCTGCAACTCAACATTCCAACATCGTTCTAGCAGCATCTGGATATGCAACCACCAACTCTCAAAAGCCCCCCCTTTCACCAAATTGCAAGCATCAATATATAAAAATTGTGTGAGAAGAAACCACTGTTGGTTTCTCAAATCAACCTCCACTAAAACCACCAAGAAACCCCATCACTTTCTGCCTATCAATGCCCTGTCATTTGTAAAAAATTACTAAAACATTTTTCTAGGTTTGGCGCACCTTGTTTCCACCTTTCTGGATCATTTTTAAATTATTAATTTCGTTACGATATGAGATAGTTATAGTCATTTTACTGAGACTGGGTCTCATATTTACGACCCAAACAATCTTTCCTCTTTTCCCAAAAATAATAATATACCAGTCAAACTCCTAGAATGCTCATTACTCCTTCTAGGCATGGATTTCCTCTTCTTAGCATGTGGATTCAATGTACAATTCAATTTTTTTCTTCCCACCTTACACCCATTCTCTCCATTCCATCAATACCCATCATTCTAGTCCTCCAACAAGATGCAATTTTCAAAAAAAATTTAATGGAGTTACAATTTACAATAATTGTCCACTCATAGGCTTGGACATGGAAGTTTTCCCTTTTAGAAAATTAGCACTTCTCAAATATTTTAAAACAATAAAAAGTGAACTAATTAATTAATTGATTTTCCCACAATCCATCACCAAACTTTTCTACGCTGAAAGAGTTGAAAATTTCAACAATTTACACCTGCAGCCAAAAATCAAAATAAAACACAAGCATAAAACTTTAAAATATTTTTGGTTGTGCAGGATTGCTTGGTACTCCTAAATGCTCCTGCATCATTATTTATCGAAGGCTAGTTATTATTTACTGAGGTAAAACATCTTGGTTGTTATAGTGGTTTTGGGTTCACAACTTTCCATGAGGTTGATTTCAGGTTGACTTGAAATCAATTTTGGGATGCTTAGTAAATGTCTCTAACCAGCTTGGAACTAACAAAAACTAGGTGCCCAGATGGAGCAGGTTAGTAATTTCATTGTGACCTACATTCTTCTATGTTAATCAAGCTTATAGATTTCCAACGAGGGTTGTTCAGATGTGAAACTGACTTGAACATCTCATTTAGGGGATGAAAACCCTATTTGAGAGGTGCTCAAGGTGTTAGTGATATGAGGAAATTAGTAAGTAAGAAACTTATATTTGCAAGTGCTTGAGGGAATGTGTGAGATGTGAGGAAACTCTTTATATATAGGTGTTGTTAGATTGAATACAAAAGGAGTGATAGAGGTGAATGTATTGGAATCGTGTATGTGAAGATAGTGCATGCTTCACCTCTCTTCTTAGTGGATTTTTTTAAAATTGTTTCTCTAGATAACTCTTGTGTTGTGAGATGACATTTTGGAGTTTATTGCATTCTTATGTTGTTGATCTATGCCTCTTTGTTGATTTTATCTTGTGGTGATGTTATCTTCCTTTTTATTGATATTATATAGTTGTTGCATAGGCAATGTAAAGTGGTTGATTTAAGCATCATAAAGAGGTTGAATCTTTACATGGTAATTCTATATTAAGGAAACTTAATTAAAAACTGTAATAACCTCCAAAGATTAAACTCAAATAAATTCACAAATTACACATCATCACACATACAAAGATGGCACGTTTCCAAAGCACAAGGAAAGGATAAAAGAATTATATTAAATTAATAATTTTAGAGTACATGTGTCGTTTACAAGGAAATTCATATGGGAACATTTCCCTTACAATAGACCTCTCGATTGATGCAAGACTACACAATGAACTTAAACTTGAGCCTTCCCGATAGGATCTTTGCATTCTCTGAAACCCCTTCATCCATCACAAGGGTGAGAACATTGTTAGAGCACATTTCTTCCCTACCATGAAGTGAATCACTTCTCCAAAATTCTTCTTGAAAGAAGAATACCTGACCCAACATGAGGAAAACTAACAATGCAATATTGAATAGGAGTAATGGAATTTGTGAATCAAGTCATATAGCCATCTAATCACATCATGATTTATCACACAAGGATTATACCAAAAACATCATCATACTTGACACTTGTGCACATACATAGTCAGCCATGTAGACTACATGTTAGTTTACCATCAATATTGCTTAGTCCGTCATTTCTTAAAAGCAACAAGAAAATCTTTACAAGTACTAGTATGCTAACTTGATAACTAGTCTATAAGCATGCAAGAAAACCATGCAATAATCCTTTCATAAGTGCATGTCAAGAAATGTAATGGATCCAACATATGAACATGCAAGTATAAACATGGAAGCAAAATATGAAATATTTAATAAAGAAGGTATAGCTCATGTATGTATGTATATACATATATATATAGGTACATATATGAGTATACATTCTTAAGTAAGTAAATTCCATTACCACATTACCTCCTATCCAATTATCATGAGGAAACATGTTCAATGAATTTATGAGCAAGCATTACCTTTCTTAGATGGAGAAAACATAATCAAAATTTCATCAAGCAAGCATTCTATTTCTAGAATGAATCTTCAAAGACATCAAGTCATGCAACCAACATTATCTAGATGTATGATGGTTCATAAAGAACAATATTATATAAGCATTCTTCATGATTCGACCTTTAATGACTTATCAAATAATAGGAAGAGTTTCAGGTTTATTATCCTAGAGACTCTCGTCAAGTCAATAAATTTTCCATCTACTCAAACACCAACTTGAGACACTCCAAAAATCATCCTATATTGATGTGTTAAAGGTGATATCCTATAGGATCTTCATCTCATAATAATGTGTCATATCATCATTAAAAAAATAACATCCATTCAAAAGGATAGATCAAGTGGTTCTATTCATTTCACTATCTATTTAGTTCATACATTAACTTGCCACATGATTAAATTCAATATCTTCTACCACTTCATATTTAATGTAAATCAATCTACATTATAGAAGAAAGTGAGTAGAATAAGTAACAAAAGAAAGTATGTCACAAGTATGTGTATGTACATAGACGAAGTCTATGTGCATATAGGTATGTGCCAACTTCAATTAATAATTTTGTGCATACATTCTAAAATGAATAATCATTACAACAAATTTTCTTTCATTCACTCAAAATAATGCTATAGATTGTCATATCATTTGATAGTTATATAAAGAGTAAAATTTCCTTTTCAAAGAAAGTAGGAAAGATCCATTTAAACAGTTTCTTCATGATGGTACATCATTTGTAACATAAAAACGTTGTTTACAAAAGTTTGCAGGTTTTTTGTTTCAAGTTAACCAATGTTTCATTTATTCGTGTCTTATTTAGGAACCCTTAGTTATTCAAGTAAATTCATGGTCAAGGATTTGAAATGACATAAATATCGTTCTTATGCTTTCATTCAAAGGCCTATCATTTTATGCAAGGTAAAAGAAATCGAACGACATTCTTGTCATTTTACCAATAATAATTTACACATAAACTGGAACAATCTTATTATTGCTCAGGGTTTGAAGAACCCACACTCATTATTATAAACATATTTATGCCACTGTCGTTCTATGGAATGACCAACAATTGGTTGATTATTACTTATTATTTAACAACACCAAGACCAAAGCCTATGCATGCCAACCCTCAGCTTGGTTGCATTTGTTCTAAGGGACGATCTGAGTATCATTCATAGAGAATGATAAAATACATACTTAACATGCAAGCATAAAGATGGAACGATACATCATTTTTCCATCATCCTCTATAGATGAGGCGACATGGAATAATAACATCTGATAAAAATGGAATGACATAACGCGTTGTCATTGTTCTTTGTGAACGAGGAAACAAGGTTGACAATGATGTTGTCCATCATTCCAAGAATGGCTACAATTGTTCTTGCACGCATATGGTGCAACATACTATAGGGTTCTGTCACAAAGTGGATGGTATAACATGAAAGATAATAGTGGAGGATTATCACCTCCCTTAGAGGAAGTGATAAACGATTTAAGAATCGTTACTTTCCAAACTCTCGAGCTATTGGTTTCACTTGATTAGCCATGTGAATGGCTAAGGATTAGCACATGCAAGAGATAAACAAATAGTGGTGACATCATATAACTTGTAGAATATAAAATAATCAGCTTTCATGCCATTAGAAGAGCATGCACAAAGCATGTGCAAGCAAGGAATGGCCGACATGGCCTTTGCACATAATAGAAGATATAACAAAATCATTCGAATGGATTTGCATATAGAAGATCATCAAACGGATTTACACTGATTCAAATGGAATAAAAAAAAAAAACAAATCATACAAGCTTTTTAATAAGCTATACTAGAAATTCAAGCGTTTACAAAACAAAACCATCGATTACCTCTAATTTTGTGGATTTTCCCTTAGCTTTTTCCTGCCTTTGTTCCTTAATACTCATCATCCCAACCCGTTCTCCTCTAGTTCTAGCTTGATTCTATGTTACCAAAATGGTAACTTGCCTTCTTTTCTTGTGTGCTCCACTAAAGGGGTCGTTTCATATCATAATTGTCATTAACTGGCTTCCCACTTATGCATTTGAATATCTTTCCTTCAATAAGTTGGCAGGCCACTCTTCCCGTATTATCTCCTTTTAGATTTTTTTGTTTGAAATCAACAGTAATTATGTCTATTAAATTTGATTCCAATAATATTCATTTATAAGGAATATATATATGTAGCATTTGTACATATTTTTATATATATTCTAAATATACATAGGTATATATATGTATATATATACATATATCACTATTTAAATAAGAATGGACTTTTATTTACTCAATTGGTGGCTTCTAAATGAAGTTTTCTTATCCTTTAAGTAAGCCTTTTTAAATACATACATACATGTATGTGTTTAACCATGCTATCGTTTTCTTTCAAAATTTTGAAAACACGAGATCAAAACAAACAATTAAATAAGAACTCACATGTACATCATTCCACAAGCCTACCTTTTTTCAATCATTGAATCATTCCAAATAAGATTAATATAATCTCCTATATGAAATTTTAAATGCTAACATCATGTCATTTTATGGTTTGTGCAGCTCGGTTCCATCAAGCTTACCATTCAATCTAGCTAAACGATCCTACCTCAACCGTGTTCTCGTCCTTCAACCCGTTTTCCTGCAATTGCACACACTTGCACATACGCAGTTCATCAATAACGTTCAATCATGATAAAGTATAAGATAGTTCAAAAGATCACATAGTCAAAAGATGGTCAACTTCTTTCAAACATTTCAAAAATATCAAATTTTTCATTCAACATATTGAATTTCCTCAATAATTCAATTTATCATATTATAATTTAAATACAATAAAAATAGGGTTATGACAAAAAATTACATCTAATTTTTAGATTTTCATATTGTAGTATAGTCTAAGCCTTGTATCTCACCAATTGGTATCATAACTTGTTTGGAGCCTTGATGATTAAAATTTTGATTAGAGATCAATTTTGTATCCAACAAATGCTACTTGTGTAAATAACCCTAGCATAAAAATCAATGGTGACTTCAATGAACATGGGCACATATCATTTTCCACACTAAAAAAGGAGTCCAAAATTTTGGCGATAGCTCATAAGGAGGAGATGAGCTCACCCAAATCTATTAAGCCAAGATACATGCGAACGGTAAGAAGGTAAATATTGTTTGAACTATGTGCAAAATCTAATCTTGTTTCTTCCAAGTTGGCTAGTGAGTTGGGTTTGGAGGTTTTGAATCACTTGCTTCCATACTCTTTGGGGTGCTTGCAACATGGATTAGATATGAAGGTAACAAAACAATGCAAATTGGTGTTTGGTCTACATCCAAAGTACAAGGATTAGGCACTAGTAGATTTTATGCCATTAGAAGTCAATGATGTAATTTTTGGAAGTCCTTATTTCTACATGAGAGATATTATCTACCTTAGGTGCATAAATCATACAAGCTTTGCAAGAATGGCAATAATTTTGAATTCATATGTTGGTAAATCAAAAGTTGCAATTACTAGTACTTTAAAGACTAAGAGACTAATCAATGTGTATGGAAGATTTGATTGCCAATTTATTGAGGGGAAAGTATGCATAAAAAAATCATTAATCGAGTATTTTTAGAGTCTTAAATTAATGTAGAACAACAAGATAAGGGACAACAAATGTAATAATGCACACAAGATTATCATAAAAAGGTAAGTAGCATATTTTGAGAAAGATGAAGAGCATGATCTAGTGGAACCCATCAAGGGGTGAGTGGTATTTTCCTTTTAGTTTTTCTAGTGTAATAGGTGGATCAAGTAAAGAGCATGTCAAAGTTCATGACTAGTTCACATATGCATGTAGAATGAGTTGGCTTGGGTGTTGCCAAGCCTTGTTGAGAAGAGTTTTTTGTTGATATAAGTAATAAAGAGTTCCTCATTTAAAAAAAAATCTTTCTAAGATTTTGAGGACCAAAATCCTCTTATTACCTAGGGAGGTAAAAACTTAGGTCAAGACCTACTAGACCATTGGGGTCATGATGTTTCATGCTCATTGGAATTTAGTAAGTAGCTAGAGATAGAATTTAAAACTTCTTGGTGGATTATGTTGCAAAAAGGGACTATGATGATCAATAATGGTATATGTTGTTAAAAGTAACTATGATGATTAGGAATTGTATGAGACATCTTTGAGTCTTTGGGAAAAGGTTGCAAATCTCAAAATGATCTAGAAAACTTATTTTGGTAAATTTTTTGCTTGCCTTAGGTAATGAAGTTGTAATCACCATGGAAAAAGTGTAAATGTTGAATGAATGCATAAACAATGTGGTGATTTACTATTGGAAAAACCAACAAATTCATCACTATGAAAATAAAACATGGAATAGGAAGAGTTTCTATCATTTGATCTTCCAATTTGTCAATTGGTTTCTCTTTTTCAATAATTAGAGACTTTAAGGAGGTTATATATTGCTTTCACATGGATTGTGTGGGGTTGGATCTCATTGTTTCGGTGGTTTTAGTTCATCTCAAGATAATTTGTGGTTTTATTTCATCTCAAGATAATCTCAAGTATGATTACTATTCTATTCATGGTGGGGGTGTAGTTGCAAGTGTTGTTGGAGGTTCTAGATTCTTGTTGGAGTTCATTTAAGTATTGTAAACATTTGTACTCAACCTTTTTGATAGTGGAATGAAGAGTGTTTTCTCTCTAAAGTTGGTTCTTTTCACTCAATCAAGGTTTTCTCAAGGAAAAAATATATTCATGTTTATTGTGTATGTTTCTTAGTTGTTTTATTGTTTTATTGAGATTATATGCATAATATCTTATATGTGTTATTGCTATGTTATTTCGATAACCATCAAATATGGTTGTTAATGTGCTTCTGGGTTTTTAAAGTTAGATTAGTGAGTATCAATTGAAGAATGGTGCATGAGGTAGACCCTCCTTATTTATGGATTAACAATGGCTTTGGCCCAAATTTTATTTGAAGTATTAAGGAGAGTAATGGGTCTCCAACCAACCATAGAGCCTCATTCGTTTCCTTGGGGAGGAGCTTGAGAAGCTCTTGGTTGATAAAGGAACCCCTTGCACATGCTTTAACAAATAGACAAACAAAAAAAATCCTCTTATATGCTCCCACATAGTTTTGATTTTTTTTGGCAAAGAGACCAACCCTACTAGAACTTTTCTCATCACCCATGGCACTGGGTGTTACATCAAACTCTTCAATAGTAAATAACCTAGATCTAAGTGGTGGCTATAGTCCAGTAATTCTATAAGGGATGCATCCCCCCACTATAATATTAAATTTACTTACAATGGGTCACATCTAGAATTTTAGGCTAAGAATTGCTGATAATATTGCAAATTGTTTTTGGCTTTGATTGTGTATTTTTTTTTGCATCAACGTTTTAGATCACACACAGTGATCCATCATTAGGATGAAGAGTTGAAAAAAGACGAGAAAAGATTAGTTGCAGACCCAACAATTTAAAAAGAAAGAAGGAAGGAGAGAGGGGGGTTGAGGCACACAAATCAAGGGAAATGAATTAAAAATGTCAAGAACAAATGAAAAAATGCATAAATAAAAAACAAAAAAATAGAAAATAATAAAAATACAATTACAAAAATATAAAAGATACATAATAATAAACAAAAAGCATACAAAAAATAAACTAAGGAAAACACACAAAAAAACATATAGAGGCAATAATTAAAAAAATAAATTTACAAATCAAATACTAAAGAAAACAAGAACATACAAACAAATAAATTACATGTAAAGGATAAAGGAAAAAAGCATACAAACAAAACTATATAAGCAAAGAAAATACATATTCAAAATGAAACATGTAAAATAAGCTAAAAATATAACACAACCATGTAACTGAATATAATTAGTTACATAATTAGATAAAAGGCACCTATAAATAGATGAAAATAAAATAAAAAGAGGGACAAAAAAAGCAGAAAGTAAGAGAAAAAATTAAAACAAGCTAATTGAAAAAATTACAATAAATTAAAAAACTGAAGTTTACTACTTTAACAAACAAAGTTAAAAATATAATCAACAAAAAGCTAAAAACTACTTAAAAAAACCAACAAGGAAAAGCATAAATAACAAAGAAGTATATATATATATATATATATATATATATATATATATATATATATATATATATATATATATATATATATATATATATATACAAATAAGTATATTAAGTATTAAAATATTTATAACAATGTATTGATATAAAGTAAATAAATCAAAGAATATAAAAAGGATATATATATATATATATATATATATTTGCAAGCAATGAATATATGTGACAATAAATATATATAACATATGCACAAGAAAAATATACAACATATAATATATAGAAAAAACAGACAATTTAGAAAACAACAAAAATAAATATACAAGTCAAGATAAATCTTGTGCAAAGAAGACAAATCTTGTGGAAGTTGTCTTCTTTGGGAAAGAAAAAGAATAAATAAGAATATAATTGCAAAAGATAAAAAGAATATGACCATATATATACAAATAGTAAAAAAAGCTGAAAACTTGAAAAAAAACCAAGAAAATAGAAAAATGGGAATATCAGAGAGAAGCTACGGATTAGATTGTGTAAGCTTTTTTTTTTAGGATCAGGTATCACACTCAGAGTGATCCATCATGTCAGGATAAGCTCAAGGAGCTCAAGGTGATCCATCAGCGTTTGGATCTCCTTGAGCTCTCTATCATTGATGGATCAATCAAAAGATCCGCCGAAATATGCTATCAGACAATGAAATCTAATAACATTGAGAAATAAGCTGAAAAGAGACAAAAACATAAACTAGAAGGATAAAAAAGACACTAAAAACAAAAAAGGGGGGACATAAAACAATAAAGGACGAAAGCACAAAGAGGAAAAATTAAAAAGCAATAGAAACAAGCATGAATAAAACCAACAAGCAAACAAAAATAATAGACAACAAATACCTAAAAAGCAAAAGAACTAAAATTACAAAGGCATGAAAAGAAAGAAGAAAAATGGGAAGGGAAATAACTAAAGACAAGAGCTAAATAAGGGCAAGAAAATGAAAACTAAATAGAACAAAATAAGAAAGAGAAAAAAAGGCACGAAAAGCAAAAGAGGAGAAACAAAGGCCAAGAACACGAAAAAAAAAGGACAAAAGAAACAAAAGAGAACGAAAGGGAAACCACGAAAGAAAATCCACAACTGAAATAAACTAGAAGAAACCCTAAAACGAAAAGTAGAACAACCAACCAAAGAATAAAAAGACGGCAATAGAGAACAAAGTGAAACCCCCAACCAAGAACGTAAAAAACAAGGGACTAGGAAAGGAAATGAGGGGGAGCAACCAAAGAAAGGGCTCAAGGTGCGCAGAGGAAGAGGAGGCAAGCGAGGACACCAACCCAAACAACCAAATGAGGAGGGAACAAGATCAAGGGAAGGGGGAAAAGGGGGGGTGGTTCAAGGGTTGCCTTTATGGTGGTTAGAGAGGCTGGACAGAAGAGGCTGCTAGGATGAGCTTAGACTCCACCCTTCATCGCGATTAAGGTTGGTGGGGTGATTAAAGATTTGGATGGCTTCCTTAAGCTTCCTCTTATGAAAGTTGTCTTCTTTGCATAAGATTTGGGTGCTTTCAAGGAAAATATGATGTTTGGTTGAAGAGGAGGGCTCAGCAAGGGCTGATTTAACAACTCAGTCATGTAAGATGTCAGCACTATGCTCTTTGATTTTGGTGTTGAATGAACGACCAATTTCCCCGATATAAGGAGTACCACATGAACACACCACCTTGTAGACCCTATAGTCAAGAAAGATGTCTCTAGAGTCTTTAAGAGAAGGGATACAATTTTTGCTTGTGGAAAAAGGCTTGAAAGCACAACGAAGGCCTTTTTAAGGACTTTGGAGATTTTATGGGAGAGGCCTTCAACAAAAGGTAAGGAGGCGCAAGGAAGAAAAACCAATTAGGAGGAAGCCGAGTTGGATAAAGAAAGAAACCAAAGTTTGGAATGGTGAAGGGCTTTGGAAATTTGCTTGTTGGTGTACCTATTCAACTTAAAGACTAAACGAAGATGATCCAATTCTTAGTCTAAGTTTTCATGGTCACAGATGTGGAAGGCCCGAGTGGTCAAAGTTTTGAGAATACCAAATTTTTGGCTTGGGTGGTGGTGGGAAGAAGAGCAGAGGTAAAGATTGGTGTGGGTAGCCTTGCGAAAGACCCGTCGACCAAGGGAGCCATCAGGTTTTTTGAGGATTAGCACATCCAGGAAAGGCAACTGATTATTAGATTCAAATGTGTTCATTATATCACTAAGATTAATTTATATTAAATTCCCCTTTCTTAGATAGCAAAGATCTTTTCTTTGTATTTGTATTTAAAAAACTAAAAGAGTCAATGAGCCCTTGGTTTGTTGGTGAAGTTGAATAGTTCTAAGTGAATCCACCAAGGATCAAGTCTTGTTGAGTCGAAGATCTCAACACCATAAGGGATGAGGTCAAGATTATACCCCAAACAACTTTGGCAAAATGAATACCCCTTAATGATTGTACCCCAAGCAACTTTGGCAGAATGAATACCCCTTAATCTACCCCTTAATCTTTGACTCTTGATCGAAAAGATTTCAGCCTAAAACTTGTACTCCCACATCGAATAACAAAAATAATCTTATGAATAATATAAAATCTTCCATCAAAAAACTAAAAATTTGTGTACCCTTATCACCAATTCTTCATCCAATTAAAACTCTTATTTAAACTCCTTTTTATCCTTTTAAGTTTCGAAGTGACATCCACTATGAACACTAACTTATCGTATTATAATATTTGTTAGATTAACCCCAAAGATCTTCCTCGAACAAGTTGGCCCTCCAAAGTCCCTTCCCTCTCTTTCCCTCTTCCATGCAATTTGCAGGATAGCACACCGGGTCATCACCTAGTCGAAGTTTTCAATGTGGCGTTTAGTCATTTGACGTGTCATGCCCCATCCCTTCCAACTTACCCTGCAAATATTTAATACCAAGAAAGCGAAGTGTCGTTACACTTTACCCGCTCCCAAGATATTTCTGTCAGTCCTTGCTCTTCAACCGATTACTGCTCTTCCTCTTTATTGGATAGTAAAAAAAAACCGTCACTGACAGTGATCACAGTATCTGTAAACTGTGCTCAAAAGCCGATAGGTAAATGCAAATCCTGTGTAAACACAAGAATATGCACAGCTGTACTTGCGAGTCAACTACGAAGCACGTAATCTCTGAGAAAAACTAATCTGCCCCAAGTTTATTTTCTTAGCCAAAATGGTAACCTAGCCTGAGGATAAGGATAGGCAATGGGATTGGGCATCATATTCTTCTTATTCCATTTATGAGATCATCATTTGCAAGTATTGCTATAAAATCTAATCACCAGGTTTTACCAAGTCAATGCAGATAGCCCCTTCCCTGCTTTAGCCTTTTCATCTAAGATATATAATAAATATCTTAGA
>VDFB02113443.1:0-19993 GCA_007258455.2 Sequoia sempervirens
AAAGAATAAGAAAGGCATATTTGGTGATGAAAAATCTAGAAAAGTGTGAAATTTTGTTACAAGAATTTACAACACTTTAAAATAAGACTTGGTAAGTGATAAAAAGAGGGTATGTAGGTGAATTATAATAAGAAGAGTCTAGAAATGTGTGAAATTGTATCACAACACTTCACAACACCTTTACAAGACATCATAAAGTCTTAATGATTCATAAAGATTCAAGACCTAATGTGAACGTGTGGGCCATATTACAACATTAAATCAAGGAAAAATCAAGCCAAATAAGAGACAAAACAAGAAAAAGTAAAAGGGTTACTTTTTTCGTGTCCACAGTTATCCCCCACTTTAGTGAGAGGATGAACCTGCTTCAAATTCACACTAAAGTAGACCAATGCATCTCTGGAAGAGTACAAATGTACTATTGCTTGGTAAGATGAGACAACAACAATCAAGAGGGATGATCAAGCCCCAAGGATCAAGATCCCATGGTAAATCAATCATAAGCACAAAGGAACACACATGAAATGGATGGAAAATAATGAAGGAAAGAAGAGAAACCTTTGATTGTCTATCCAACTCATTGTGGATTAGATCTAGGTTGTTTATTTGGAATAAGAAATTTTGACTCACTATGGGGTGATAGAACTCATGGTTGTCCACTGGGTGAGAAGGCCCGAATATACTCACTCTATTGCCACAAAATTTCTAGTTTTCTGTGGGGTGAGAAATCCACAACATACTCACTCTGGGGCCATAGAACTTCTGGTTGTCTGGAGGGTGAGAAATCTTGAAAGGTGGCTATGGGGAAAATCATGCCTTAGAATGGTCTTCCCACTCAACCATATCAAATTTATACCTCTTGATAACTTTAATAAGGAACAACAAAGACAATGTCATTTCGTACTTCATGAGATCATAAAAGCTTTGTATACATAGAATGCATGAACAAATGTAATGGCACCATAGGCATGCAAGTTTTGTTATGCAAGGTGGCCATGCAAATTCAAAATGCAACATGCAAAATAAATGTTCAAATGAGTCTTTCTTAGTTCATGCGAGGTATTAACTTAGGGAACATTATGTCTAATGTCTCCAAGAGAGGACCAATCAAAGAATAGAATATTCAAAACTTAGAGGATGCAATGCGTCACATCAAGCCACTAAGAGGAATGTAATATGCTAAGATAGATCATGCTTATGAAAGACATCACACCCAATGTCATCAACAAAGTGACAAACACGTCGTATAAAGTAACAAGGCTACACTAAAAACCAAGAAAAAGAAAAAGAATGAATTATATGCCAATGTATACTCCCACTTTAAAGGAATTGCTACACACCATTATGTGAGCAATTAATTTAAACTAGCAAATGAAAAATGCAAAAAGAAACAAGACATGCGAGCCAACTTGGCAAGCTCCTATGCCAGGTCATATGTTTCTGAATAAGGTTGTGTAATATAAAGGAAAATGAATAAAAGAAAGAGGGGTTTCCACCAAAAAGGAACAAACTAAACACATAATGGGTCTATGGATTTGGGGTCAATATATTTGTTGCTGCAATGTTTTGATTAAAGAGCTCAGAACTTTCATCATTCCCCAAATACATAAATTTGGAAGAATAAGAAAAAGAGAGTGAAAAAAATAGAAAAAGAAAGTTCGTTTGGGTCAACATGGAAGAGACATACAATGTCTTGCTGCTTTGCATCGTCCCCGAAAGGAAAACACAAGCTGAAAATGAAAAATATTTTGGGTCAACATGAGATAGACATTGCGGTCTCAATGCCTTACATCATCCCCAAAAGGAAAGCACAAAACAAAAGCGCAAAAGTAAAGTAAAGGGACTGATTGGGTCAACATGGAAGAGATATAGGGCATATTAATGCTTTGCATAATCCCCAAAAGGAAAACACAAAACAAAAGAAAAAATGAAATAAAAGGACCTTTTGGGTCAACATGGAAGAGACATAGGGCGTCTCAACACTTTGCATCATCCCCAAAAGAAAAACACAAAACAAAAGCAAAAAAAGAAAAGGAAATGTATGACATTTAGAAGAGTGGAGGTACAAATAAAGGAGGTGTACAAAGAGAGAGAGAACATAAAACATCATTTCACGGGGGAACATAATACGCACATACAAAACACAAAAGAAAAATGTAAAAGGCTAGCAAGGAAAATGCAATTCAACAATCAAGCGATTCATCCACCTCCCATTCTCAGTCAGGATAAATGGAAGATGAAAAACATAGCTAGGGGACAAGGACAAATGTATTACTAGGAAAAAGTTTAACGACTTCTTTCCCCCACTAAGTGCAGGGAAAGAATGAGCCAAGATAGGTGGTGGGAAAGATCATGTAATGGTGAGAATGGAAGATTCTACAACTATTACATGATAAGGTGGGTGGTAGGGTACTATGGGATGATAGGATAACAGTCAGTGTCATCGAAGTGGTACTTAGTATTTTGTTCAATGTTTGACACTCATCAGTTCGGTGTCCAATAATGCAATGGTATTTACAGTAAAGTATATTGGAATATTTAGGATGGATTACCATCCTATTCATAGGTGGTAATAGGATGAGACCTCTATTTAAAAGAATTTGGAGTTTCCTTTCACATTCAGGTGGTGGATGGAGAGGAAACTTTAGTTTTTTCAATTTGTAAGGTTGTTTGCATTTACTAGATTCACCTTTTTCATCGATTGAAGGAGGAAGAGGACCCATGGGGATCCTATCATCCTTGTCATTGGAATCATCCCAAAGTCTCCAATATTTAACATGAGGCTTTCTATCATGAGGGGGATCTTGATAACCTTACCCTGTTGTGTTTTCATCTATCGGTCTTTGTTCTAAAAGTTGGTGAATGTCATGTTTAGTTGTTGTGTTAGAACTTTGTTTGCTTAAGATTGTAAAACCTTTGCCATAAGTCTCTTAAAGGCTGATTGGTGTGTTGGTAACTTTGTTATCATAAAATGGTCGAGGATGTGTGTGGTTATAGGAACAAGGTCCACCTATTGGAGGGAACTTAGGTCCTTCATTTGTTTCAAGATGTAGGTATCCAAATGTTTCAAGAGGTGAGATGGTAGGAAGGTCTAATCGTTTCATGGATGGATAAAATGATGCAGTAGCTTCAAGGTTGTCAAGGCATTCATTTAATAACTTATTCATGCTATCATAATCTTCTCCAATGATGTCAATAACATGAGGAGGAAATTCATGAGGAGTTGAAGGAGAATGAGAAAGCTCAAGGTCATTAGGATCAGTTCCAAAGTCACAATTTGACATGTCCACTAAAGATTTTAATGGCATCCAGAACTTATTAAACCAAAAAGCCATGATGACTATGAATGCAAGTAAACTAAGATGCAAGAAAGAGAAGAAAACAATAAATCTAGAAAATATGTCATAATGTAATAACATAAAACTATAACGTTGAAAATGCCTAGAAAATGCTAGAAAATGTAGTTAAAAATGTGCAACTGGACTGATTCGCCCAAGGTGGCGAATGAGTCCATGGATTATTTGTTTGAGTTTTTTTAGAAATTTTAAATGCAATTTGATGCTTTTCAGACTGTATGATGTAGAATTATGATGCAGAGGTTGAAATGCAGCATTTTTAAATGATTTGAAATGCAAAAATGAAAGTTATATGATGTTTTCACTAATGCAATTTTGAAAACCCTAGGATACAAAACAATACAAAACCTAATGCAATGTTGATGAAACTAAATATAGGATGAAAATGCACTTGAAATCACAAGTAAAAATTCTCTAAATATGGGTTCAGCAAAATGTAACCTAAGATTTTGGCAACCCGGAATGTTTGTGACCCTTCTAGGGTTTTTCACCTAAAAGGGTAAAGATTTGGAGCCAAAATGCAATGTTACATTCAAATATTGATGTGATGTGGGTGAAATATTCCTATATGAGATAAACTAAATGCAAAAAAAGAACAAAAACTATTGAATATGAATGCAAAACTAAGAAATATGAAAGTGTTTGAAAACACAGTGTTCTATGCAATCAAGAACTAAAAACATGCACAAATGAAAACAAAATTGAATGAAACTGAAAGGGGTGTACCTAGAAACTAAAAGAAGATCTGGGAAGGTTCTAGAATGCTACAAAATTCAATGTTGATGACCACTAGGACTCATTCGCCATAGATGGCAAATCAGTCTTGCTTTTGGTAAAATCTATCAAAACAAGTTTTGGAATGTCAAGAACTAAAATCTTCAGAAAAATCTTTTTCCTAGCCTAGTAGTGGGACTCATTTTCCACTAATGGTGAATCAGTCCACCTACAGAAATCTACAAAGTCAAAGGTCAACTCTGTGGGTCTTGGTCTACACTTTTCTACTTTTCGGCTTGTCGGATCTGAATCTGTAGAAAATGGGTTGAATAGGTTCTTCAAGCTCCAATTAGGGTTATGTTGACTATGATAACTTTGATGACTTATTGACCACTTTTCAACACCTCTCTCCTTAAAAAATCTTCCTACAAGACTTGCAAACACACATGCAAAGAAGGGGAAAATGGTTAAGGGTTAGAGTATAGGGGTTTTCCTTGGTCAAACCCCACTTTGGTAATCAAACCCTTGATAATGAAATGAAATAAGAAAGGAATGATGAACAAATAAGATGAAAATTTCATAGACTCACCAAACCTTTGTTGAAATTTGAAGATATGTCAATGGCTACTCCAAGATGCTTGATAATTGCTTGATTGAATGATGTTATGATGCTCAAGTGAATGCTCAGATGGATTGAATGCAAGAATGAATACTTGAATGAATGGGGGGTTAAAATGAATAGAAAATCATGTATTTATACACACTTATGCCCTAATTTCTTGAAAATACATCACAAGCCGACCTTAGGTCTTAATGAATAAAAACCCACTAGTAATTTAAGTTTATTTTGAATTTTGTGCCAAGAGGGACTCATTTTCCACCTTGGGCAAATGGGTCCCACTCAAGGCATATGAGTGGTGTCGGGAATTAAGTTTTCTTTAATGATGTTTTTCAGGTTTGTACTAAAAAATACAGATAATTAAGGCTCGTAAGTGCATAAAGGGGCCAAATAAAGCATCAGAAAGGTGTATTTGGTGATGATAAGTCTAGAAAAGCATGAAAGTTTGTTACAAGACTTTACAACACTTTAAAATAAGACTTGGTAAGTGATAAAAAGTGGGTATGTAGGTGAAGTATAATAAGAATAGTCTAGAAAAGTGTGAAAATGTATCACAACACTTCACAACACCTTTACAAGACATCATAAAGTCTTAATGATTCATAAAGATTCAAGACCTAATGTGAACATGTGGGTCATATTACAACATTAAATCGAGGGAAAATCAAGCCAAATAAGCATAAGGAGGGACAAAACAAGAAAGAGTAAAAGGGTTACTTTTTCCGTGTAAAGGTGTGCAAGGACTCATACACCCTTGGGTGACTTTTTCCCTATTTTCAGATCAATACCAACTTTTCTAGGTAGGTACATAGTCATTTTCACTTCCTAGATCTTATTACAATTCACTATTTTAGTTTACTAGTTGTTAGGATATTGTAATTTTCATATTAGGGTACATAATTGAATTAGGTTAACCATAAAAATTAATTCCAATCCATTTCACATCCTTCAAGGATGCAAACCTAGATCTAATTGTCTCACCTTCATGGTTTAAAGCCAATCTAATATGACATTAGAGAACTTGAAAAATAAAGTAGGAAAGGTGTGCAAGGATTCATACACCCTTGGGTGACTTTTTCCCTATATTTAGATCAATACCAACTTTTGTAGGTAGGTACACAGTCCTTTGCACTTCCTAGATCTTCTTATAATTCATTGTTTCATTTTACCAATTGTTAGGATCTTATAATTTTCATATCAGGGCACATAATTGAATTGGGTTAACCATAAAAATCAATTCCAATCCATTTCCCTTCCTTCAAGGATGAAAATATAGGTCTGATTGTATTACCTTCATGGTTTAAATCCAATCTAATAACATTCTTGATTTACATCTTAATGTACCTTTGAAAATGGATCAAAAGTAATCCTTGGTTTAGACATTAAACTTAGGGTTCCTTTTTTCATATGTTACATTGACATTACCCATGCATTGGGAGTTCTTGGATGTGTGTGTTTGATACATGGATCTTGTGATTGTATTTTATGGGTTGGATATGTTGTTGGCATAAGTTCTACTAATGATTGGATACCCTTTTTTTATTGATGATTGGATGGATTAGTAGCTGTTTTGGTTTTTTTCCAATCATGTGGAATTTTTATGTTGGATTTAAATAGCCAATTTATGGTTATTGTTCTAACTATTTTGGAACATTCATGTTTGATCTTATTCTTGGAGGAATTTTAGACTTCAAAATTGTGTTCTAGCAATAGGTTTGAAGTTGGATAATTTGGTGCTTCTATATAGCCCATGAGCACAATCAAATTGTAGAGATAACCTATAGCCTTTGTTATCATTTAGATTTTATGCTTGTGTTCTTTGGACTAGTGCATCTACACCTTGGATTGTTCCTCTTCTTTTAGGGGTGGCATGTTGGAGAATGATGGGAGTTCTTTCTTTATATGGTGGACATCTTTGATATTGTTGCACATATATCTTGTTAGTGATCAGGACCATGTTGGAGGTTCATGCAGTTTCATGGATGGTTGTGATGATGTTGTTTCATCATTTGGCTCTTTATGGTTAAAACCCTATGTTTCTTTATGTTAAAATAATTAATTTATTTTCCCTTATGTTTCTAATTTAATTTATAGAATGCAAAAATATAAGTATCCAATTTGTTAAGGAACTTTGTGGGACCTAATAGTGGGTTCGCTTCCTACATGAAAGTTACAAAGTGTGAGAATGTGAAACTTGCCACATGGGAACTTCTTTGGGAGGAGGAAAATGTTTATACTTCAGTATGTACAGGATCATCATGGAAAAAATAGGCCCTTAAGTGGCAAAAAATTTAGAAAAATCAGAGTTAGGAAATTTGACGTAAAAATTTGAATTAGTTATCTATATTATTTCAAAATATGTAAGAATAGAATTTGTAGCAAATTGAATGTAGTTTCTAAACTACAAAGTTTGTTTAAAAAAAAATATTATTTGGTGAAAATTTAAATTTCAATGCAGTAGTACTTAAATTTCAGGGAAAAAATAAGAAGTAGGTGTATGTCTGACCACCTAACCACAATAAAATGATGATATTTTTTTATAAGATTTTAGATATAAGTAGAAGACTCATGCCCTTATGTGATGCCTATTTTTTGTAATTTTTTTCTAAGTAAATAATTAATTATGAATGTTTTATTACAAATTTTATTAAAAATATAAAAACTCGTATGTCTGACCACCTTAACTTGGTCAAAACTTCATAAAATTCAATTTTTTATTTTTTAAATCCTATAGTATGCGAGGCATAGAATGTGATGCATGTTTTGGATTCAAAAAATCTAATACCGTTTGAAAGCTATATATGTTTTTCAATCATCCTATCAATCAGGACTTTAGTCGTAATTTGAATAGAAAATGAATAATAATTAATTATTAAATTGAAAGTAAAACATAATTTATATGGGTGGAAAGCTGAGAATCTCCTTTAAAAACCCCTTTTTTTTTATCAATTTTGGGTAAAAAAATAGTCGTCAGCCACATACCCATCATATTGCACTTTTTGGTCCATCATGATCTAGCACATACCCACTTCTAAAATGTGTGTCATGTTGACATATGGAATTCTACTTTGGAATTTAGCACTTGGTAGGGTCCACTTGTGAGCATATTCCTTCCTTGGAGAATGGGAAGCAATGGAGAGTGACACTTTTCACCTACGTGCTCAATCTAGTATTGAGCATTGTATTTTCATCAAGGTGGTGCACCATGATAAAATATGGTATTGGTTTGAAGAGTTGACTCATGCTCAAAAAGGAATGTTGCTAAATGGAGACAGAGTTGTCACTTGGAGTGACTGAGATTCAAAGGAGAGTTAGAAATTTAAAGTCACTTGATATTTTCATTAAATATTGAGTTGGACGCCTTGCATGTGGTTGCATGTTGTTGCATGTTGGTGCATGTCATTGCATGTTTGACATGGTGATTTTTTGGAAAATTGGACCTATGCATGGCCTTCATTTCATTTTTCATGCATGTTGAGACCGTGTAGATGAAATATGGCATTCGTGGGTGCCCATGATGTATTTTTATAAAAATGAAAAGAGAAAGATGTAATATTTAATACAATTGGAGATGTAATCTCCATGTTAAGGTTGTGAGCCTATAATTGTATTGTAACTAGTTTTGTTATTGGTAATACAATGGTTTTATTCTTAAGAGTGTGGGGTTTTCTACCCAAGAGTGTTTTCCCCACATATATCTATGTTCTTTCTCTTTTGTCTATTCTTCTATTCTATAAATATTAATTTACATGACATTATGTTGTTGAAATTCTAGTGCATCTATAAACTACACTTCTTTCCTCTAAGGGTTAATGATATTGAAATTAAACTATGTCAATTTTTTCTTTAAGATATAGCTGTATGTTCTTGTACCAGAGAAAACATAGGATGCTAGAGGTGCATACTAGTTCTCAGAAGGCTTTGAGATATTTTTATTTCCCTTCACATAAGTATACTTAAGGGGAGATGTTAGTGTGAGCAAGGTATATTACCTAACTAATGTCACTTTAGGATCGATTCACACATTTTTGTTGAAGATTACCTAGGTCATTTATTTTTTGGTCTCATGTTATGGGATTAAGACACTTTACATGCTCTTAGTTTATCAAGTAGTGTTTTATTTAGGGTTTGATTGTTACCTTTATATCAAGGTTTTCTCTTCCATTCAATCATTATGCATTCATCATTTTCAATAGTAATACTATTCTATTGTATCTCTCATGTGAAATTTATTTCATTCAACTATTTATACTTTCACACCTATGAGTTTTATTTATTTTCCAAATAAGACATGTGTAGTGTGAAAATGTGAGGCTAATTGAATATTAATGTATATATGTCATCATAATGGGAGAGAGCACAATTTGAAAGAATATCATAAATTATTATAACATATACATGGGGTGTATAAGAATCATTGTCATGAACATGAATCAACAATTTTTTTGATGTAATTCTATAGGCTTCTCTTGCACTCTTAGGATCTTCCACCTAAAAGGAGAGAGATAGAATAACCCCAAAATTGAAGTGGTTCATTCAATATAATGTATGTGTGATGTGATTAAGGCTAAATGAGATGATCTAAATGCAACTAAGCAATATAATTGATTGATTATGAATGCAAAACTTAAGAAATGTGCAATGTTTGAAAACATGATGTGATATGCAAAAAATGCAATAACGAAGTAAACTAATGCAAAACAGAATTAAAAAAGGATGAATCGAGTGCACCTAGGAAATGAATGATGAATTTGGAGTGTCATGAATGCTGATAGAAATTAGTGATAAATCACCAGTGGGACTTATTCGCCACTGATAGTGAATTAGTCCTACTTCTGGCAAAAACCTCTAAAAAATGGTTTTTGACTATCAGGAACTGGAATTTGATAGAATCCTCTTTTCCATACTTAATGTGGGACTCATTCGCCACTGATGGTGAATCAGTCCTCTCCCAAAATTCTATGAAATCACAGGTCAATTATGTAGCTCTAGATCTACACTTGTCTTCTTGTCAGGTTGACAGAGTCAAATCTGTAGAAAATGGACTGAAAGTTGTCTCCAAGCTTGAAATAGGGTTGATTTGGCTTGAAATTTTTTTTTTAACTTGTTGACCACCTTTCAACACCTAATTTCTTGACAAATCTACATACACAAGTCTGCAAACACACATGCAAAAGGGGAAAAATGCTTAAGGGTTAGGTTATAGGGATTTTCCTTGGTCAAATCCCACTTTGCTAATCAAACCCTCAATGAAGAAATAGAATGAAAATAACAAGGAAAGATGAATAAAAAAAATTAAAATTTCCTAAACTCACCACAACCTTGTTGAAGAAATATGAAGTTATGTCAATGGCTACCCCAAGATGCTTGACTGATGCTTGATTGAATGATGCAAAGCACTCAAATGTGATTTGATGTTTAGTGAATGCAAGTGAATTAGGAGATGTAAAATGAGGAGAAAAACACTTATTCATACACACTTGTGCCTTAGTAACCCAATGATACCTCATCATAGGTCAACATAAGGTAATTTTGAATAAAAACCCAAAAGAAAATTTGAAATATTTTGAATTTGGAGCCATGAGGGACTCATTCGCCACCCATGGCGAATGGGTCCCACCTTAGGCTTGAAAGTGGGTGCTAGGAATTAAGTCACATTTAATGTTGTTTGTCGAGTTTACATTCAAAAATACACTTAATTAAGCCTTATGAGAGAAAAAAAAGGGGTTAAATAAAGCATAATAAAGATGTAAATAGTGAAATTAAGCCTAGAAAAGTGTGAAATATTGTTACAAGACTTTACAACACTTAAAAATAGGACTTAATAAGTAATGAAAAGGTGATTGTTAGGTGAATTATAATGAAAAGTGTTTGGAAAAGTGTAGAAATGTGTTATAACACTTCACAACACCTTCATAAGATGCCATAATTTGAATATTTAAGATCTAATGTTAATGAAAAAGTTACATTGCAACATTAAATCAAAGCAAAATAGACCAAGCATCATGAGAGAAAGACCTAAAAGACAACGAAAATGTCCAAGAGCCACTTTTTTATGGTACAAAACATTCCATTAGTTTTAATAGAAGATATAATTACACAAGTACATGACTCTCTCAGAATGGCTATATGGGCATGAAATCACAATAACATAGAAAAAAGTAACATAGGTTTCAAATATTATGTTATTTTACTTCATTGTATCAACTGCCATCAATAATAGTAGAAGCTTTAAGAATATCATGATTGTACTTCATAATAGATGTAACATAAAAATGATTGTTAGATGAGAAATTATCAAAGGAAAAGTACATTTACACTCATGAAAACTACTATCACTCTCAATAGAATAAGTATTCAACCCATGATAATCATTAAGTTTAAAAGTAAGATTATCAAAAATTGAATAAAAAATTATTATCAGACACCTAATGAAACAAAATAATGATATATGCTAATGGAAGTCTTTTACATTGTCATTAATTTTAAGTAATACAATGTAATAAGTTAATACACAATAAAGGGATCACATGTCACAAATATTGAACTACAAGTTGAAATACGAAATCTAAATAGAGAAAAGGTGACTTGGTTAGATAGCCATTGGATTTCTAAATTGATGGAGACTTCAATCTAATGAAGCTCGAGATTAATAGTAGTAGACATCATATTTGTAATCAGCTTGGTATAAATATTTTTCTTGAGTCTATATAGCGATGATTCAAATGGTTTCAGATTAATTCATCATTAACTTGAGCTACATTTGCATGTACTCTATAGATCATTTTTTTTCAACTTACCAAATCACTTTTGATTTCTTTCCTAACCTCTAAAATTATTTATAGATTTGGGAAGATTTAAACTTTTTAAAGACATACTAGTTAGCCATAAGGAATCAAATTCTCACATTTCAAGCTTGGATAGTTAAACAATGATTGAAAAGAACACTCTTTGACAAATGAGACTACTTGTATAACGATTATGTAGAGTTAAATTCTTGTTAAAGAACTAATTTATATTTATGATTGTGAATTGATTGTTTTATTCATCTATGATTAGAACAAATCCATTTAATGCAATTAAATACAATGGAATAGCAATATATCATGTAAAGTTATATTTATTTTGACCTAGTTGAGAAGGGTAATGGTGGGGAGTTAGTCAAATTTGAATTTAAAAATTGAAATTTAATAGAATGAATCTACAACCACAAAGATGATTTCATGAATATGAATTAGTATGAAATATAAAGAAGGATAGATCATGGTGGACATTGTATTCATAGAAATAAATGAGAGTATGTGATTGATAAACGAAAGAACTAGACAAATATATAAAGATGAGTAAATATAGTTCAATAAGAGTGAATGATAAATGCATAGTTATAAGAATAATAAGGTAGATGGTGGACAAGAAATCTAACTTTTATATAAGATTACAGTATTTATTATTATGTATACATATCAAAACACTCCTAAAAATAAAAAAATAAACCAAAATTATACCATTACACATATATAATCTACTAATTATAAATAACAATCATCTAGACTTCATGTAGTTTTAGAATAGACATCTGACTACTATTAACAATAATAAAAGATTCGTCAGATATTTGTACAACCAGTTTATAATCTCCAGAATATAAATTGAAACATGCCCTTTCGTAATCTAATTGCTTGAGAAGCCCTTCTTAATACAATTGCCCTTTACGAGTACAAAGAAGGCATTGAGGCAAGCTTAGATATTTTACCCTGAGTCATTATATGCTCCTTTTCTCACAAGAAACGCAACAACCATTTCTACCTGATCGTCAAGATACTCCTCTAATCTAGCAGTTGCTCTTTTAGCAATTCTTGAGAAGAATTCGTTTGTCAATCGCTCACATCCCAAATGAGTGTGCACGATATTCTCAAACATTGCTCTGTATTGGTTCCCCACACTTCTCCCAAACATCTCCTCTTCCCCTCCTTTCACGTGTGTGATTGAATGCAAGGGAAATCCTTCCAATACCCTCACACTTATTATATTGAATGAACCCTCTTTCCTCACTATGCACTCCATCTCTTCTGAATTTGTGGCGAACCAGGGCATGTTGAAGGATTCCCATTTCTCCTTTTTAATGATACCCTGCAATTGCAAATATCCATGTTATACTAGATCGGTAATTGTCATTGACATACTTTCTTGAAGAAAGTAGAGCAACAAGGATACGTGATATACGTACCTCATTGACAAGCTCCTCGAATGCATATTCTAAGTGGCGAGAAATATCTCCAAATGTTCCTTCCTCTTTCATTATATGGGAACCTGACTTACGACCCACCTGAAGTGTGAACATGCATCCTCCACCAACCATCTCTTCTGCCCGGGCACGTAAAAACGCTGTCATGTCTGAGTCGAACTGCTGTAGATAAGCCGCTCCTACTGCGTCGTCACAATCACTTGATATGTACACACAAGGAGAGCTCTTTTGTTGAACGCCCTCAGGCACCTGAAATTACATCAGGTCATATATATCCTTACTGTGACATATATTATATTCAATTTATTTTGTTCTTTATGTATTATATAGTGCGACGTTTCTATGATATATATTTAAAGTGATTAAAAACTGTGGTGATAGATTACCGAGTGTAGAACACATACCCACTTTCCACCAACCATTTATTACTAACCTGGGACAGATAATGCAGACTGAAAGAAGAGTGGCACATATGCAAGCTTTTCCGTGGGAAGACACGTTTGAAATACGATCCACACACAGCTGCTGCAAAGTAAGATCTTGTAGCCACTGGCTTCATCCCACCATCTGCATCTCCATGATCTTGTCTATGTGGAGGCACCATTCGAAACAGTAAGTTGAAATCATTGGATGGTAAATCATTGAAGTAAACTTGAAATTCTGGCTCATCTCCTTCCTCAAGTGAGGATTGCACAGCTTTAACAATGGTGTCTGCTACCACCAGAGTATTCCAACCAGTGCCACAACCCATATCTGCTATGCGAACTATGGCCTCACCATTAAACTTTAATCTTAAATTCTCATATATGCCACGCTCAAGAATGGGCTTCGCAGCTTCAACAATCATTAACTGCACCACTTAAGCTTTTAAAGACTTTTGTATAATAAAGTAGAATCCATCTAAAAATAGAAAATATATGTGACTGAAATTCTTAACACCTATTCAGAAATGAATGGCTGCCGTACTACTAAGCGTAATAGTACCTGAACTGAAGAATTCTTAGCGTAACTAGAATCTCCGTGTCCACCCTTCATGCCAAAAACATTCTCCATGACCTGTGTGGATTTATTTTCTGATTGAGATTTCAACACGTCCGTTGACATTGCTTGCTTCACTATTGAACCTTAATGCACTCTGACTCACTGTTGTGAATGCCTATGCCCGCAAATCTAACGGAAACTATATTTCTAAACGCGGATACATGATGACGCCATCAGTCGATAATTTTGGTCGGGATATGTGTTGCTCACTCGGACACCTTGTAACCCAGCTCACCACAAAATTTCTATCTTTTCTGCCAATTGGCACCGACTTCTGCCTCGACTGAAAAGGATAGTGGGCCCTATGGTCATTGTTGAAATTCATTATGTTGGTTGAGGTTCCATTTGTTTTATGAATTCTGTTTAGAATAAGAATTTTTCCCTTAAGTTTATATTTTATAATTTTTATGGTAAGATATTAATAGTTGTTAGACATTATTCAACCAATGTTCGTTAGAAAAAATCTATTAAGACTTGAGTATATTCAAATGAAACTCAAATGAAATTAAAAAGAAAAGTTTAAATACATATTATGTTTTGTCAAATTAGTGATAGGACATAAATTATATTTGTTTTATGTGTATATGTTTGAGTTGACATTTATCTAATTTTGGTAGAGATGTGAAGATGATTCATATTTATTGTGACTAATATGTATTGTCCTATACATAACGAGATAAAACCCTTTCAGAATTATGTTATATCTCAACCATTCAGTACAAATTATTATAACTTATAGTATACACACATACCTAACTACTAGTCCACTTAATAGATACAATGTCTACAATAGTATAAAATAGATTGTAAAGATAACTATTGAAAAGACAAACAATGAAATCAAGTTATGAGAAAATTCTAGATCCATCCATTATGTAATACATAAGTAAATTAAAATCCATCAACTAATTTTATAATAGTAAATGTAATGCAAATTCAAATCCATTGACATATTCTAGAATCTTAAATATATTTAACCTAACTTCCTCATATTAACAAATGAAGTGCAACTACATTCAATATAATTCAATAAAATGCAGCTACACATACCAAGATAAGTGTATGTAATCATTAGGATGGCTATAAGAGAAAAATATTTTCTTATCAATTATTTTCTCCATTTTAAAAGAGTTAATATTTCTTTCATTTATCACAACCTCCTTAATTATAAGTTTCTTTTTTTTTCCATTCTACATGAGTTCAAATCATTTGATTTTTTATCTTATAATTACAAGTTCAAATAATTCATTATTTTATTATTTATCTATTAGTTCAAATCATTTATTTTTCATTTTCAAATGTAATCTTAAACCACTTAATTTTTCCAATATAGGTACAATATAGTGGTCAGATTGCAACATTATTATGATGGCCACCAAGATTCAACCCTTTGCTAGGCTATTATGCCCACATTCTATGTGCCTTTGGTGGGCCATTGAGATTGTGTGTTTAGACCTAGTAATAATATCTTAGGCATTTAGGGCCCTAGTAGTGGTCTTAACAATAAAATATTTGAAAATAAATCCCCTAGTAAGTGGTCTCTCCAAGATTGAACTAAGTTCAATTTTGACATTACTAGATCAAAACATGTATAGGTATATGCATGGAAATGGAGGAAGAAAAGAGGGTCAAAAATGACTATTTTTTAAAATGAATAAATTAAACTTGGATGAAAAATTAAATATATTTGATCATAATTAAAAATTGAATATATGAAAAAGAATACAATTCATAGTGCTTAAAATATATGTTTTAAACTAATATATTTTTGAAAATAGTTGAGATTAATTGGTTAAAATAAGGAGACAACAAAAATAAAATCTTCTTTTGTTAATAAATATAAAATAGCATCCAATGTACCTAGATTTTTTAATTTTCACAAGTATTTCACAACTTACTTAGTGGAAGACTAGCTAGAATTATATAGTTTATGCCTAATTTTTTAGTTACTTTTTCTTATTAATGTTAAAATTGTACATATATTATAAAATAAATAGTTCAAAATGCTTCCTCCAAGTTTTTTGAAAATAATCAAATTTTATATTTTATATTTTCAATGTGTATAAAATATGGTCTATAATGTAAAAAAATAATTTGTTTAAAATTTGGATGAAAAATAGAAAAGACTACTAAAAATACTATATATAGTTGTGGACACAAAAAATGTAACTTACTTTTTTCTTGTTTTTGTCCCTCCTTGTGCTTATTCGGCTTGATTTTATGTTGATTTAATGTTGTAATATGGCTACATATTCACATTAGGTCTTGAATCTTTATGAATCATTATGACTTTATGATGTCTGTAAAGGTGTTGTGAAGTGTTGTAAGATGTTTCTACATTTTCTAGACTCTCTTATTATAATTCACTTAAATCACCTTTTTATCTTTACTTAAATTATTTTAAAGTGTTGTAAAGTCTTGTAACAAATTTCATGCTTTTCTAGGCATCATCAACAAATACACCTTTTTTTATGCTTTATTTGGCCCAGCGCTTTATGCCAATCCTTAATTAAGTGTATTTTTAGTACAAGCCAACAAACATCATTAAGAACAACAACTCTGACACCCTCATATGCGCCCAGGTGAGACCCATTTCATTTTCAGGTGTCTGGGTCCTCTTGGCACAAAAGTTAACATAAATTCAAATTATTGGCAGGTTTTTATTCCTAAAGACCTAAGGTCAGCCTGTGATGTTGTATTTTAAGGAAATTAGGGCATAAGTGTGTATAAATACATGATTTTCTATTCATTTGCTTACAATTCATCGAATATTCATTTGCTAGCGCTTGAGAATCCATCTAAACTCACTTAACCATCATACCATCTCAATGATGCAATTATCAAGCATCTTGGAACAACCATTGACATATATTCAAATTTTAACAAGGGTTTGGTGAGTTTATGACATTTTTCATGTTATTTTTTCATCATTCTCTTCATATTTAATTTCTTTATCAAGGGTTTGATTACCAAAGTGGGGTTTGACCAAGGAAAACCCTTAACCATTCCCCCCCTCTTTGCATGTGTGTTTTGGAGTCTTGTAGGAAGATTTGGCCAAAGGAAATAGGTGTTGAAAAATGGTCAATAGAAGTCATCCTAAGTCATCTTAGTCAGCATAGCCTAGTGGAGCTTGAAACCCTTTTTCATCCCATTTTACCGTAGATTGGGTTGGCAATCTAACAAAGCGAAAAGTGTAGCCCTAGGACCCATAGAGTTGACCAGCACGGCTTTTCACGGAATCTCTATAGGTGGACCCCTGAATTCTGCATCTATGGTGAATACAGTCCCCATTCTCTTGAAGAACTAGAAAAGAGTTCCTCTAAAGTTCTGGAGTTCCCAGCATCCCAAAACCTTTTGCGGTTGATTTTACGAGGGAAATTAAGGATTGATTCACCATCTGTGGAAAATGGAGTCTCAGTGGGCATCAACATTGAATTCTACAACATTCCAGAACCTTCCCAGATCTTCTTTCAGTTTCCAGGTGCACCCCATTCAGTCTCATTCAATTTTGTTTTCATTTGTGTATGTTTCTAGTTCATGTTTGCATACAACACTGTGCTTTCAAACACTTTACATTTCTTAGTTTGCATTCAATTAGTGATCTATTTTATCATTCATTTGCATTTAATTTATCTCATCTAGGCATAATACACCCACACAACATCAATATTTGAATGTAACATTGCATTTTGGCACCTAATCTTATCTCCTTTTAGGTGAAAAACCCTAGAAGGAGCATAAAGCATTTTGGTTTGCCAAAATATTTGGTTACATTTTGGTGATCCGGGCTTTGGAGCATTCTTAATTTTTATTTCCAGTGAATTTGCATCGTAGGTTATCTTGCATCAAAAATTGCATAGGTTTACGTGTTTTGCATCCTGGGTTTTCAAAAATTACGTGAGTAAAACCTCAATATAGCTTTCATTTTTACATTTCAAATCATTTAAAAAACACTACATTTTTGCATCATCATAATTCTACATAACACAATTTGAAAACGCAAATTTCATTTCAAATTTTTGAAAAAAACTCCAAAAAAATCATCCTTGGAATCATTCACCACCCTGGGCGAATCAGTCCAGTTGCACATTCTGAACAGCATTCTCTAGCATTTTCTGGGCATTTTCTACATTTCTATTTTCTGTTATTACATACCTGCTATAGTTTCTAGAATTTTTGTTATTAGCATTTTATTACTCCTAGTTTTCATTTCATTTGAATCCATACACTTTACTAGCCCTTATGATTATTTGTGGTGCCCTATTATTAATACTTTAGTGAGAAGAAGTTCACAACTCATGGCATCCCACGATAACACACTCATTGTGGACTTTGGATTGTTTAAAGCTACTACTCTTGGTGTTGACAATAGTGCATTAGGCATGGATCCCACCTTTAGTAATAAATTTCCTTCCCATAACATGCAAGTTGACACACAAAATGATCATTTTACACAAGAAAAAATCATTAACATTCATGAGTATCTAGCACATTTGCAACAAAACATGTTTGTTGAAAACATTTCAACCACCAGAATTCCTACTATAGACAAAATCCATCGTCTACTTGAATGTAATGAAGGGTTAGATATTACAAAACAAATTGTTCAGATATACTTTAAACACATTCCTTCCACCTCTAGTACATCTCAACTAGCAAACACTATGGTTAGCCATGGAGGACCTTACATTCCTCCTTCAACTATAGCATCCATACCTACCTATACCGCTCCTCGAGTCATAACCACAATGCAATAGGTTAACAATGTGATTTCTTCCTTGACTATTCCTACTAGCATTCCCAATTCTTCTCTAGCAACAAATGTTTTCCACTCTTCCACCATACCACCTATTAGCATTCCATTCACTTTCCCTACCACTACATACACTCCATCACCACTATCTCTTCCACCTCATGCCACTTACACTGACCCTCTCATCACAAAAAATTTCTAAACTATTTCTTCCATGAAACAACAAATATCCACCATAAGCCAAAGTCAAAATTCTCCACCCACCTATTATGTTCATAGTAGCTCATTATCTTTAGAAATATTAAGAACACCAATGCCACAAGGAATTGAGATACCTAAATTTGAGAAGTACAAAGGGAAGGGTGATCCTACTAATCATGTTAATGCTTACACAACCTTATGCAATGACTTTATTCTTGATGATAAACTATTGGCCAAACTATTTCCTAGGACCTTAATGGACACTGCCTTGGAGTGGTTTTCAAACCTACCAAAAAAATTATTTTTTTCATTAAATGAACTAATTGATGCCTTCATAAATCATTCTCAATTGCACATGACTCCCAAAAACACATTGGTTGATCTAATGAGATGTAAGCATAATGTGGATGAAAAAGTAACTAATTTCATCTCACGCTATCAGTCACTATATGCCCAAATCGATGTCAAGGTTCTTGATCCATGTCTCCAAAAGATGTTTATTGAAAATTTACAAAATCACATCCAAGATAAATTGAAGAAGTTGAAATTTCCCTCTTTCATGCATCTATGTACAACCCTTTGTGACTATCACAATTCACTTAGTAGTCATGATACCAAGTCCAGTACTAACCAAACTAGAAAATATGAACCTAGCACTTCAAACAATTCACAACCATTTTGTAAACCAAACAAAGTATTTTTACACATCAATCCCCCTCCCCAACAACCACCTTAACTCGTGAAAAACCAAGTACAAGTTGTTAAAGCTGTGATACCTTTTACTTATGGAAATCCTAAGAGAGAGTTTACACCTTTCCCAAATACTCTTCATAGCACCATGACCCAACTATTGCAACAAGTGATTACTTTAACCACTGTTAAACCATTAGATCCAACTAAACCTTTTCCTTCACCTTTCATCCCAACACTTATTTCCAATAGACAAAATGGACATGACACATAACAATGTAAGCATCCTAAACACTTAGTGCAAGACCTCATTTCTTTTGGTTGTCTATCTATTTCAAATATTAATGTTAAAGGAAATCCATCTGTTGCCCCAC
>VDFB02113444.1:0-32167 GCA_007258455.2 Sequoia sempervirens
AATTTATTAATGAACTTCTTCACAAAGCTATGATTAATAAAATTATTTAACATAATTATATGCAATTTGGCATTTTCTATATCCCTATAATTCGCAAAAAAAGACAAATGGTTTGATCCAAAAAGTTATCCTTAGGAAACTTCTTTGACATATTATTGTGGAATGCTTAGGAAACCTATGGTTAACAAAAAAATATTTGACATATGCTCCATAAATTTATGCTTGTCAAGAAAAATTGGGAAATTTGTTTGTTTTGATAGATTTCTTAGGAGCTCTCTATAAACCTTTTCTTAGAAAGAGCATATAATAGAATCCTATGGAATATTTTGTTTAGCATAAGTATTTACCATTTTTTTGTGTAAATCTCCATAAAGCTATGCTTAGCCAAGTATAAACAATAGACTAGGATAAAAAAATCCCTAACAATAGTGGCTAGTGATAGGAATGCTCAAGCTCAAAATTTCACTCACTTCATATAAAGCACACAAAATTTCTTTAATATTAAATAAAAAATGCTTACCTTTCCATTTTTTCTACACAACACAGGCTGCTCAGGTTGCGCTTCTTCAATGAAAACAATTGTCTGAAGAAAATAAGTGTAAACTTTAAGCACATTTTGATAGGAGCTTATCTGATCTTGCAGAGATGGACTTTCAAAAGTAGAATGAGAGGAAAGCATCATTATATTCATCGAGGAGAAATGAATCTTCTCTGTCAATTCTTGATTAGTTCAGGGTGATACAGGGGTTTCTTTTGTTTGAATTATTTTTGATTGAAAAAAATTCTCTTTGAAATTTTTTCCCTCCAATTCAAAATATTTTTTAAATTACCCACTTTAATATCATATTGTCTAATTTTTATTTGTGTGACTAATTATTTAGTCATTTATAGCTGTGTTTTTTACCCATGATCAAATTAACCATTTATTTAGTCACTTATAATTGTGTTGCAAAAAAATACTAGAATTTAGTCATTTTTAGTTATCGTGACTAAAATTTTTAGTCACATAGTAATTTATTTTCTAAATTCTACTAGTGTATCCACTCCCAAATATGGAAGCAATGTTGTAGAAAGTGACTAGATGCGAATTATTGTCCATGATGGATGGTTTCTTAGGCTACAAACAAGGCAAGTTGAAAGAATTAGAACAATACAAGACTACCTTTACCACACCTTGGGGTACCTATGTGTATGTGAGAATTCCCTTTGGTCTAACTAATGCAAGTGCTACATTTCAAAGGGCCATGGATGTAGCCTTCACAAATCTAATTAACATTATAATGGTTGTTTATTAGGATGATTTGAAAACTTATTCAAAAAGAGTGGAGGATCATTGCTTACACTTGGAGAAAATATTCATCAAAGCACTAGAATATGGAATATCCTTGAATCCCAAAAAGTGTAATTTTTTAGTGATAGAAGGAAAATTATTAGGAAACATAGTTTCAAAGGAAAGAGTTAGGATTGACCCTGAAAGAGTTGAAGCTATTGATAAGGTTCTCATCGCCAAAATAGTGAAATCCATCCAATCATTCTTTGGTCAAATAAACTTTTTCAGAAGATTCATCTCCAATTTCCCTGAAATTGTAAAGCCAATATCTAAAATCTTGAAAAAGGGAGCACAAGTTGAGTGGATAGCTGAAGTCACATATGCATTTATGTCAATAAAGAGAGCTATCAAAGAAGCTCTTGTATTAAATTCCCCATACTTTAGCAAACCCTTCGAAATATTCTCTTTTTCATCTTGCCATACTATTGCTCCTATGATGTTGCAAAAAAATGAAGAGGGGAATGAACAACCAATCTCATTCTTCAGTAAGTCACTTCAAGGGGCTGAATTAAAGTATGATGCTACTAAGAAATAGGATTATGCATTAGTAAAAGCAATAAAAACATTCAGGCCATACCTAGCTAGGGCACAAGTAATTGCTTATGCTCCAAATGCAACAATCAAAGATGTTTTTGTGCAAACTAAAGTAAAGGGAGGAGGTGTAGGTGGATAAATAGAAACCAAGAATTCAATGTTGAGATCCAAAATACAAAGCTTGTGAGGGGGAAATTCCTGGAAAAATTGATGGTTGAATCCAACTTAGAAGTTGCTTGAGTATGCAACATTAAAGAATAGAAGAATATGATTTCAAGCATTGAACATACACACTGGTATACATATAATGCATATTACCTCAAAAACATGAAGTGACCTAATAATATGAGTGCTAATCAGAAAAGAAAACTAAAACTCCATGCTTCAATTTTTTTTTTTCAATGGAGATTTATTTTGGAAGAATCAGGACGGTATCCTATTGTTATGCTTGGATGAGGGACCTGCACAACAAATCTTGAAAGTAATTCATGAAGGTGTGTGTGGAGGCCATTTTTCAGCCAAAACCACTACACATAAGGTACTAAGAGCTAGTTACTATTGGTTGAAGGTTTTTGTAGATGCTCATAGATATGTAAGGAGGTGTGAAGCATGCCAAAAATTCTCAGGGAAACTAAAGTATCAAGGAGCTTTTCCTTTAAGACCCATGCAGGTTGAAGCACCATTTCACCAAGGGGGTATCGACTTTATAAGAGAGATAACAGAAAAATCCAGTGGAGGGCATAGATGGATACTTGTAGCCACTGACTACTTCACCAAATGGATTGAGGCAATCCCCATGAAGCAAGCCACTAGAAAAGTAGTAATCAACTTCTTGTTGGAAAGTATCATCACAAGATTTGGAGTCCCTGTTAGATTGATTATAGATAATGGGATGTGATTTAGATCAGATGAATTTAAGAAGTTCTATGAATCCTATGGCATAATGGTTTCATATTCCTCACCATACCATCCTCAAGCAAATGGGAAGGAAAAATCAAGTGATAAAAGTATCATAAAAATCATCAAGAGGATATTAGATAACAACAAGAAAGCATGGGATTCTAAGGTTGGTGTTGTGGGTAGATAGAATCACTTTGAAGAAATCCACTAGAAAGTATCCTTTTGAATTAGTGTATGAGGCACAAGATAAAATACCAATGCATAATCTCCTACCAATTTACAAATTCATTTTGCAATAGGATATGGATATCCCTGAACCTATGGAAGAAAGAATGGAGCAATTGGTGGAATTGGATGAAATCAAGTCCCAATCATAGAAGCAAAATGAAAAGATGCAATTAAAAATGAATTGCCTATTTGAAAGAAAGGCCAAAGATAGAAAATTTAAAATTGATGACATAGTTCTCATGTGGAATTCTAGAAACCAGGATAAAGGAAAGCATGGGAAATTTGAAGCACTATGATTAGGCCCATTTATCATCACTGAAAAGTGTAGAGAAGATTCATATTATCTACAAATCATGGTAGGAGAAGATCAAGAATTTCCAGTGCATGGAAAATTCTTGAAGCACTTTTTTTCTTAAAAAAATATTACTATTTTCCATGCATAGTGGTTTAGGATTTTTTCCTTTTTTCTTTTCCTTTGATACCATCTCCATCCATGGTCTGCATCCTAGAGATTATTTCTAGATTCTTGCAATGAATTAACAACCATTCATCCCCAACCAGAGCCACTGTTAGGACCATAAAAATTCACAAAAATTATTCCTAGTTTGAGTATCCTTAGGAACCCTTAAGATAAGATTTCATCCCTTCATTGTTCAGTAAAATCCCCATGAATACTTTTACCAAGTCATTCCATTCCCCATATATTCATATTTCTATTTGAACATCCATTACTGCACCCCTGTAGCAGTGATTGATCCATATTGGAGGCCTCTGGTGGGATGGAGGGATACAAAACACAACATAAAGTATCCATTGCTATATTGTGGAAGTCATATAACAAGAGTGTGGTCTAGCGGTACAAAATAACTTAAGCCACAACAATGTGGTTAGCACCAATGAAGAAAAGTAAATGGAGCGGTGGTGCAGTAAGTAGTTTTAATGATCACTTGATATAAACCATAGCACCGAGATGGGCTAATCCATTTCAGAAAGATGCTAGTGGTATGGCGGTAAACTCCTTGCTACCCCACAATGAAAAGATACAAACACAAGAGTGATGGCTGGTAGAGCAGTAAAAGAATGCATAAATTGTAGTACCATAGGGAACATCAAAACATACAATGAAACATGCAATATTGTGGTAAGAGCCCCATTGTCTCGTAATAGAGAGATCTCAAGTATACATCTAGTATGCGGTATGTTGATATGGCTAATAAATGAAAATCACACAACCCTACAACACAACCCTACAACCCTATGGAAGTCAAATGAAGTGGTGGTAGTACTACGGTATAGACTGTCAAGGCATTAATACCAATTGTGGCATTAAATACATAACTTAATATGAACCATCAGATTTGGTGAAATTTATGACACATGTTCAAACTTGAAAAATGAGCAAATTATGAAATATTTAGCATGAATTTTATATTAGTGTCAAGGTGACTGATTGCAAAAGCCATTATATCTAGAATTCGACGTTGTTCTTGCAATCATTTACAAATGATTGACGTGTGTGGAGCTTAGGAGTTCGAAGGGAGAAGCTCTACAACTCCTATAATCACCAAGTAAGTACACTAACACTCCTCATCAGTGATTCTAGGAGCATTTGGTTAATTGGATTATGCAATTAAGAGCTTTAAGAGAACCAAATAATTTAAGTAGATATAGAAGTCTTACGCCATGACACCCAAGAAGAGCGAACTTGTGAGTAAAAAGGAAGAGCCTATGACTCCCAAACTAAAGAAAAGATGAGAAAACAAATATTTGATACATTGGAAAAAATATTGGATCATAGGGTCAGGATGATTATGGACAAGACATCAACTATATATGAATGATCTATTGCTCTATCCCAAACATTGGAAAAAATGAAGGCCAATGTTCTTATTTTGGATCCCTTGTTTAAGAAGTAGCAACCATTTCATCATATGTTGAGCACATTATGTAGAGTTTTAAAAAAGAGTATGGATGCTCCCGCAGCTCTAAAACCCATAGAAAGAATGGTGAAGATGATAATTGATGAATAATAGTATGCATCAGGTGAGAACCAGAAAGTCACAACAAAGATGGATTTCTTCCAAACTATCAGACATTGGTTCATACCTAGGATACTAAGAGATGATGAAAAGCTCAAGGATTACAATGAATGGAAGAATGTGTTTAGTCAAATTGTTCAAAATTGTATTGTCCACCTACAAAAAGATCAGTAGATAGATGTTCATGGATTCAATTTAAACTTAGATGGGATTATTGCAATGGATTCAGATTATTCAAAAATTATCACATAAAGGAGAGGGTTGCTGGATAACAGGTGGAAGGCTCATTTAACTAATGTGTCACAAATTTGGGAGCATAAATGGCCTAGCAATTACACTGTATACCAATGGGAGCAAACATATTTGGATCCTCTAGAAGAATAGGTCTTTGAGCTATTGCAGGGGGAGAATTGGGCCTTGAAGCACTTCAACATGGAGAAAGGGACCTTTCCAAATCAAGATGATCACAACTACCCCACATTGATTAACGAACTTCAAGTGTATCACAAGTTCCATGGACTTCCAATAAAAAGTTTATTTTATTTCTTATCATGTGTCACTCCTTAATCAATCATAAGCACAATTAATGTTTAGTTTATATGAAAAGGAATATATCTTGAAAGGTTTCCTTGTTTTGTAATGGTCTGAAGCTTGTGTGCTTCCTTCATTTTGTATAAGAAGGAAACCAAGACTGAAATGAAAAACATAGATAGTTAGGAGATAAAAGTAGAAAAGGGGAGTTAATAGAATATCATTTTGGAAAAATACAAGAAGACTTCTAATATGTACTGTAATATTTTTTGAAGCAAATTTATGGAAAATAAGCTATAATTTGGTGCCCAAAAATTTGGTCTTCAATTGTTTGTTGAGATTAATTTATGAATGGTTATCCTATTGTCTCAAAAGTGGTATTTCCATGTTATTTAAATTTATATATCAAGTGTATATCTGATTTATCAAAACACATTTGTTGTTCTTGTGTGGTTAATTTAACCGGTTCCTTCAAGTAAGGATTAAATTCTTGTAAGTAATCACAATAACTTGGGAGGGTATCATTGGGATCAATAAGAAGGTCCCAATAACTATACAATCTTGCACATTTATACAAGGTATAAACATCTAAAAGTGCCAAACAAATTCGAGTCTAGCTAAAGGGGAGGACAAATATCATTCACATATTGACTCCATTTCCCAATAGATAAAAAGAACTGATCATATTCATTATAAAACAATATTTCATAAAACCTTATTTATACATTTTCATTTTTTTCATTACGAGTAGGAGTAGAATTTAGTTTCACATTTAGATCATCTATTTCAAAACCCTCATTCCATAGTAAAATAGATTGAGAAAATCATTTGCTTGAAGAGTTGTGATCACATGAGGAAAATTTAATGAAAGGAATTGAGGATGATTTAATTGAAAAAATTGATCACAAAAGTTTTAAATCTGCTCAATCATCACCATTTTGTTCTTGGAAAGTTGTATTCATTGGTGATCAAGGTAAACCCACCCAGGTGTAGCAAAGCCTAAAGAGCAGGGAATTCTAACCATATTGGTTAATTTTGTTTGTTGGCAAAAACATTGCTAATCGTGATCATAGAACTTGGCATACTCTTAGGGTTTGCAATCTACAATTTTGGGAACCAACAAGAATCACAATCAACTTTAAATACATTTTCAAAATCAAGCAATGTTATCACTAGTTGCTCTGTCACCTTTTGCTTTAGCAATTCAAAACTTCTTTGTGCTCTGGATGTCCACTTAAAGTCTTTCTTATCTCTTCTCATTGTTTCTATCATGGGTGTACAAATGCTAGTAAATATCCTTATGAATTTCTAGTAGAAACTTGCTAATCCATGGAATTATCTTACCTCTCCAATGTTCACTGGTGTAGGTTTCTCAACAATTTCTCTAACTTTCGTAGGGTCCATCTTTAATCCTTTAGTAGAAATGACAAAACCCAAGTACACCAATTCTATCTTCATGAAAGTTCTAGGTGCATTGGTCAATCCAAAAGGAATCACTAACCACTCATACAATCCTTCATTAGTCTTAAATGCAATCTTCCATTCATCTCCTTCTCTGATCCTGATATGATGGTATCCACTCTTTAGATCAATATTTGTGAAATAATTTGTTCCATTCAAACAATCCATAATGTTGTCCATCCTTGGCAATGGGAATCTATACTTGGAAGTGATCCTATTGATTTCTCTTGAGTCTGTACACATTCTCCACTCACCATCTTTCTTTGGTGTCAGTACATTAGGTACCACACATAGGCTTAAGCTCTCTCTAGCCAATCCCTTCTTTAACAACTCTTGTATTTGTATGTTCAACTCTGCATTTTTTGCGGGTGTCATTCTACATTCCACTTTGTTAGTCAAACTTGATCTAGGTATTAGATCTATGTGATGATTGATGCTTTAGATTGGTAGTAAACCATCTAGTACATTCTCTAATATAATATCTTCATACTCTGTCAACAGTTCTACCACTTTGGTCTGTAGTGGATCTTCATCCTTCGTGGTGGAATTTTCTACCTCTAGATTACTGTATTTCCTTGGAATCAATGAAAAACACATGTTCTCATGCCTCAATTCTTCTAGAAATTTCCTTCCATCTACCAAACATAGTCTAGCAATGCCACATGCTTCCTTTTTTCCTCTTCTTCCAAAGGTATCAATTTAATTCTCTTTCCATTTGAATTCACAATATAGGTATTCCTCCTTCCTTCATGAATTGCTTTCCTATCATATTGTCATGTTCTTCCTAACAGTAAATGGCATGCATCCATGGGCATAATATCATACAATACTTCTTCATTATATGACCCTATACAAAATTTCACCAAAAATTGCTCATTCACCAAGGTCTTATGTTCATCCTAAATTCATGTTATCTTATAGGGCTTTAGATGTTTCAATCTCTTCAAATTCAGCTTGGTTACCATCTCTTCTAAAACTAGATTATCAGTGCTATTGTGCTATCAATGATCACTTTACATACCTTTCCTTTGAATTTACATCTTGTTCTAAACAAACTCTTCCTTTGCAATGGTTCCTCGGTCACCTCTTCATGCATTAAAGCTCTGCTCATTACCAATGACTCCTTTCTTTGGTTTTCCAACAGAATTATGGGATCCAACATGTTCTTCATCCACATAAGCTACTCTTCCAGTATGATCATTTCTCTTACTGGTATTTCCCTGATGACATTCAAATGCTCTATGTCCTTCACCTCCATGCTTGAAACAGGTTCCTTTGAATGGTCTCTTCTCAGATCTTCCTTTATCTCTTCTATATCAATCATTGTGGAAGGAATTATGACCTCCTTTGTCACTGTAGTAGAATTTCTTGTTCTCTCTTGCTTTGTGGTATGAATTTTTGTCCTTTTCTTCACCGTGGTAAGGTTTTACATGTTTTTCTCTACATATGATCCTCTCTCTCTAGATTCAGATCCACTCCTTTGGAATTTTCCTCTTGCACTTCTCTATCTTTGTTCAAACTTATTTTTCAAGTTTTCCTCTACCTTCAATGCAAATTGGTATGCTTCTTCAACTGATGTCATCTTCACTAGGATCAAAACTTCTTGGATGTTTTTTCTTAGTCCATTGATGTAGCACACAACCTTTTCTTTTCTTTTTTCACTATCTCTAGCTCTAATGATCATCATGTAGAATTCTTCAATATACTCCTTCACAAATTTCTCCTTTTGTCTCAGGTTTTGTAATCTTTTCAACAAATCAAGCTCATAATAAATAGGTATGAATTGACTCTTCAGTTTTGTCACCATCCTATCCCACTTTGTGATTTTCTCCTTCCCTCTCCTATTCCTATCCAATTGAACTTCTTTCCACCATATAAAAACATGTCCTTTCAACTTGGTTTTTGCAAATCTCACTCTTTCTAGATCTTCAATTTCTTCATACACAAAGTATTCTTTCATATCATTGATCCAATCAATCAATTCCTCAGGGTTTAAATTTCCTGTGTAATTTTGAATTTCAATTATAGGTATCTTACCAATCTTGGAAATTAGCATCTTTACCTGATCTAAATCTTCTTCTTCTAGGTTTTCTTCATTTAGATTCACAACATGATCTAACTCATCATCACTTTCATTTGCATATCTAGGGTTTAGACCTCTTCTTCGATCTTCCTCTACAACATCCAATTAGGGTCTCATTTCATTCATTATTTCTAACGTTTCATCCATTCTTCCAGTGACATTCACCATAGCAAGTGCTCTCCTTAGTGGCATCTCTCCCCTTGGATTTGGTACAACTGCCTCACAGTTGATGCTCAGTTGAAAAAACATGTAGTCTTCCTCAAGTCACTAGTCTATTCACCACAAGGAATGCCTTCATAGGACTCAAAAACTTGCTCTAATACCACTTGGTGCAGTCACAGATGGAGGGCCTAGAAAGGACTATCCAACCATACAACTTAGAGTCAATACAATAGAAAATAAAACAAGAAAATATTCAACAAACATAGATTATCATTGATTCAATATCTTCCAATCTTACATGCCTCATATGAGGAATAACTAGGGCTCACAGGCCTATCACAAGGAAATTCAATATATTACAATTGGCTCAAGGCCTTATTACATTCCACAACCTAGAAGGGTGGATTGAATTGCGAACTAATACTAAGGATATACTTGATTAACTACTTTCCAATGAATTACACATGATCTTAAATATGAATCTCAAGCTCCAATTATGATTTGTGTTGTCCTCAGGGGTTCACAAACCCCAATGTATGATCAAACATGTAGGTTGGCCTCAAACATGAAAATATAACACATTGGTAAATGAAATGAATTGGAGATCTCCAAGAAAGTTTTCCTTGGACCTACAATTCTTGAATAATGTTCCATTAAACTCCACACATTCTACAAAAGGTTTGCACAACCAACGGAGCCAACTAGGCCTTGAATGCTTAGATAATGAATTGACAATGAAAATTTGAGAGCAATAAATTTCTACAAATGAATGCAAATCACCTAAAATCTAGATATGTTGTAGATGACCTCGTGTAGAACTTATATCCTACTCTGCAAGTTGAGAAATGATACAACGGTAAAATGTGGAAGAAATTGTTGAGACAACTACAGACTAAATTGACATAAAATAAATTTTTTTGGTTGATACAAGATTTCTTTACAACCAGGGATGCTCTTACATCATGTTCCCTCTTTTACATGTTGGTGAAACCCATTAGCGATCAAACCAACTTTGGGAACCTGGAATGGTTCTAGAACCATAATAAATCATTGAAAAACACTATAGTTATTGTTTTTCGATGCTTTGATGAGGTTAGAAAACCTTCATTTCCTTTGATGAATATAGGAGCCTCTTTGTCCATAAAAAACTTGATGGTACCCTGTATATAGTTGGTCATGGGTGCAAATGATATTTTATAGTTAGCTCACATAAGACACTCTTAATGCATATTTAGTAGACACAATATAATCATGGATTTTTTTTGGTATGAACATGTATATGATTCTTCTTGATGATGGTTGTGTAAAAATTAAGGGTAAGTCCAAAAACTTCAAATCAGAGAGATATAGATGATAATGAATCAAATCCCTTGATATTATCAATTGATGTAGATGATATAGGGGTATTTTAAAACTATGGGACATGATAGACATGAGAAGGGTTTCTATGATTATATGTTGTTGATACCCCCATACCCACTCTAGTTTCACATGTATATGATCCTCAAGTTGATCTAGATATCACCCCTTACAACAAGTTACCATTAATGTGGACTAGCAAGCCTAATATGATCTAGGTACATACTAGATATGATTTTATATTTAAAATTTTCTTATTTTTGTATTATTATCGATGCATGGGGATAATGATGATTATAATATTGAAATGAGTGTAGTTGAGTGGATCTCAAGTTCATCTTGTTCACTATTGATAACTTGACCTAGGGTGTACTAGTCACCTTAAGAAATTAGATAGTCTAAGGCTACACACATGTTGGATAGTTTGCATCATTTTAAAACCCTATTATTCAATTCGCTATTGAAAATAGATATATCTTTATTAAGTTTACATTGATGTATTAGGAGAGAGACACAATAGAGGTAGAGAGAGATGTAGTAGTAAAAGATCAAAAAAGGAATTGATTGGACCTTGATTTCATCCAACTAGATAAAGCTAGCTGAATTCAGAGCTTCATAGTGGGAAGAACAAAGGACTGTGCCTGCACTACCAAATATTAATTTTGATGCACACTTAACATGTCAAATAGATTATTCACATGCCACAATTTGAGAGTAGTAATTGAATATTGACACATTTTGTGAGGAGAACAAGTGTCTTCATGGTGTATCTCTGGTTTTGCATGAAGTATCAATTGATGGCTCATGATAGTGATGCAAGGGAGGGATCATCAAGAGTGATCTCCCCACAAGATATAGTATTATTATGTTAATTTGAATTTATATGTATTTGAATATTTGATGAATTGAAAATTTATCATTTAGAAACATTTTATGATATTGTTCTATGTTTCTAACTATTGAATATGTGATGTTTGGATGATGTTGGTTTACAATTTCTGGGAGATTTTGATTTTTGATAAAATCACATACCTTTAGAAAATATAATGATTTAATCCTTAAAAAGTTCCATTTAAATAATTCCAATTGAAGATGGTTTGATCAAACTACCTTAGATCAAACCCCCTTGGATAGAACCCTGCTATTTTAAAACCATGCCTATAAAGGAGTCTCCTTTACACCTATCAAAATGCTAATAAAAAACCACTTTTGATTTACCTTTTAGGGTATCAAATGAATTAATTTAAAATTTATTTTTTGTAAGTATGTAGTCCTTACTATAAGCTTCCCAAAAAGTATAATTTTAAATAAATTTAATTTTATTCTTATATTTATTTTTTATTACTTGTGAATGTAGGTTTTTCACCAAAAATCAAGCTCTCTGTTCTACACATGTGGAAAAATAGAAGATTATCAAAAAAAAATTGAAAAATATGAGTGCACCAGATATTGAAATCCTTGATCCAACAAAAAAATAATTGAATTTCAATACATACAAAAAAAGTTGTTATACGGTCCGCCTATGTCTGAATTGTAATTGGTTTGACTTCAAAACTTGATTAAGGAAAAAATATTCAATAAAACACTATGAAACCAATTAGAAGCACTAGATATCATAGTTACAAATCTAAATTCAAAAAAAATAGAATTTTATCCTTCATGGAAAAAAAAATTTGTGTTATACGGTGAGCATCGCTCCTTAAAAATGGTGTTTACTGAAAAAACTAGTTTTTGAAGGAGATGGAAAAAGAGGTGCAATCTGATTCCAAATATTTTTTAAGAAAAATATTTAGAATCTATAGACAAAATTTCCAAATCACTAGTTTGCATCATCTTCAAATTCCTCATGGTTTAGCCACCATAGGTGCCCAAAAGTGAAGATTTAGTTAGAAAAAATCAGTTCATTGTCCAATTTGGCCAAAAATTGTAAACCAGTATTGTGGGATCACACTCCACTTTATATGTGCATCTTTTAATCTATGTTTTGTATTTTTTATAGGGAAATTTTTTATACATGAATGAAAAATTTATAATGATCTAATGTAATCAATGAAAAAAAATAATGAAATGTAACCCTAAAAAGATGAAGCAATCAATGGTCTAAAAGAAATCCCATAATCAATATCACATGTAATCAATGAACACAAAGCCTCATTAATATTGAGATCAATTCAATATGAGGTCCTTTTCCTTTCTTTTTTCACTCTCCTATCCATCAAGTCATGTCCTTGAGTTGGTAGCCTACTCTATTATGTCTTCTATATTCTTTTGGTTCAACAACTTGTATATAACATTGTTTATTATTGACTAATCTAGTACTTTAGTATTTGTGATTTTTCATGAGGTTGTAGGTATGACCATAATTTTTTTTTAAATATGGCTTAAGAGGAGGTTATGTTGATTTAGAAGATGATTCACTTTTAAGATCACTTTCATACATACATTCCTCCATTGCATCCTTATATTCCTTTGGTATTTTACCATGAATAGATAGATTTGTGTCTAAGAACAAGATATTATAAGCTCTATGATCAACACAATTCTCACCAACACCACAAAGCATAAATTCTAATGAGGTCCAATTGTCACCATATAGAGTATTATGGTCATGTGCTATGGATTCATTCTATGTAATATAATTTTTAGATGCATCAATTTTACTAGATTTATTATATGGTTAACACTTTATAAACATGTGATAATGCTTCCCTTTATGCCAAAATTCAACATAATATTTCAAAGTAGAGGAAGAAAATTTCATAGCATGCAAGCATGGAAACTCAAGAAGGATATTATAATTTAATTTTTGTGCACAACATTAAATAATTGGTCTAGCTTGCAAGGACCAACTTGAATTGGAATAGTAATAGTACTCAAGCAAGATCTAGGCATATTATAAAATTCTTTAATGGTAATTTATTTGGTGGTTATATATTTGAAATATCTACTTCAAACTATTCTAAATAGTATTTAGTGTAGATGTTGCTAGATCCATTGTTAAATAAAGACTATTTAATGATTGAATCACCACATTCCACTATGATATGTAAAGTTATACTTACTTCCTTAAGCATTTTCTTTGGTTAGATTTATTTATTATTGAATTCTTTATCATATTTTTTGTGTGGAAATTAGATTATATCAAAGATGTTAATAGTTGGGGAGTAGTATCAAATTTATCTTGGATTTTTACTTAGGCCTTTTGCATTGCATCTCTATGAAATGGTGATGTACATGCTAGGTTCCTTGGAGAAATTTATCTTGTATACTTTGAAACTATTGAATGATGTTACACTCCATTTTATATGTAGGTTGATGTGTAAGAGGTAAATTAAGTGCATTAGTGGGTAGGATAGGCGGTGGTAAATTCATATTGTCTTCTTCTTGGCCTTTGATGAGTGTGCCACACTAGATTATAATTATGTAAATTTGGGGTGACATAAATATAAAGTATAAGAGACACATAAGCTGCATTACTAGATGATTTTGGATGGAAAGAGAGATAATGAGAGGTAATATATAAGTTCATGTTATCATAATGTGAATTAGGGGTAGAAATGTGTTGAAATCATTGACCAAAGTCATAAAAGAAGCGAAGATCAAACAAGATGAACCAAACCATTGTAGAGCTCTACCACTTGGATAAAATTTAAATTCACTAATCAATAAGAATCCATCATTTATGTGTTGATAATTAGAAACTAAAAATGAATTCACATGCAAGGATGCATCACTAGACCCATCATAATCATCATTAAGAGACCTATTTACTAAGTCTTACACTGCTATCATCCAACATAGAGTAAGGCAATAAAGCATAAATAAAGTATACTTGACAAGCTAATCAAGGATCATCAAGGCATAATATACATCATATAAATAAAGGATATGTAAGAACAAGTTAATATTATGTTCATTATGGGATACAGAATAATGATCAACATTGTACCCATCTCCATGTATAAAATAAGGTAACTCATTTAAAGCACATGAATCTATAGAGATCGGAATATCGTGACATGTCGGAAATGGATCATCACCATTTATACTAATGCCATGGACAAGTGAATCACATGATAAATCCTAAAAAAAATTTCATCATTGTTAAAAGACATAGGATCATTATGAATTGTATAAATAAATGAAATAAGCATCTATAACAACCTAGGGTTTGCATGAGCCAATTTGGTGAAGAATAGAACATGATAAAAAAAACACCACTTGTTAAGACATGTACATATTTATACAACAAAATCTCGTAAGATATCAAAGATAAATGTGTCAAAGGATATGAAAGACATAAACATGTCAACATCTAATATAAATAAATGTAGATCATCTTAGGAATCCACCTTAAGAGATGGCATAAATTTAGAATAATTTTGGGTGGGAGAATGTCATAAAAGATAAATCATAATGTATTCCAATACCCTAAGTAAAAGATATAATTGTATAATGATAAAAATCTTAGAAAATTTAGAAATAGATGATAAATCAAAGTTTTATAAAATCTTAACCTAATGTTGATGAAAAAAAATCCTAGAATGAAACTAGGTTGTATAGTATTGATCAAGTTCATGAAAATGTAAATGAAATTTTTTATTTAACTATAATCTAGGCTAATCTCATAACATGCATCTAAGTAAGCACAATTAACCTAGATGTGATGTTTTAAAATTTGCGGGCTTATGTTTTATGAATATTGATAATAATTAAATGTGAAAAGTTAATAGAAAATAAAAAATACATAGCTTTTTAATTGAGGAATGAATGCAATCCAAAATGACATTGAAATTTGAATACCTTGAGATCTAAAAGAGAATAGAGAAGTCTACTATTCACCTTGACATAAAAAAAATTATATTTTCTCTATGTAGGGTTAGTCTAGGGGTCAAGTTTAAGTTCATGATTCTAGAAATTTCCTTCACCTACATAATTGATTTGACATATTGTACAAATTTGTATTTTGTTTTGCTTGATTCACTTTTGCTTCTTCTACTCTTTCTAATGTCTAAATATTGGTGTACTTAGAAATTCCTTACAAGAGTTGACATAATGTTAGAAGCAAAATTTTTATCTAAGGTTGATCCACAAAAACGTGTCTACAATATCAATAATAACATTGTTTAGACACACACACACACACACATATACAACTTTTAGTGCATCGATTGAAGTGGTGTAATATAAATGGCATGTGAATATAGCTTGAAAGATGTGAATAATTAAATGAATGCATTGAATGCCCTTAAATACAATGACACAACATCATGTAAGTTTGTGTTTAGTTAATCTTTGGAGATAAAATAATTGATGAGAGATCTCATTTTTTTAACATAAAATTTTGAATTTGAAATGGTCAATTCTAAGGGTCTGAAGTCAAACCCACAACCACAAACCTAAATTGAGACTAAAAGGGGGTGGATCAAGGTGGATAACATATATGTGGAAGCGTGTATAAAAATAGATGAGTAGGGTTAATATATTGTAATAGTGGACATGGACATAAAGTAGTAGATAAATGCATAAAAATATGTGTGATCGATCTAAGAGATTCACTTAATAAATCAATAACATAACACATGTATTCATAAATTACTAATAGACACTCCAAAATTCATTTCCAATATCTTATATTTTTTATACCACTGTACGTACACTACAAGGACCCCATGACCATACATGGGAGAAGATTCAAATGACAGTATTATTAGAATTCAATTTATTTCATCCTATAATCTAAACATTACAAGGATTCTAGTATGTATGGAATATTTATTGAAATAATAGTATCCAAATGAAGCTACCCTAACACCATGACCTCCCTGCATACAACATCTAGTAACAATAATTTCAAGCCCAACATTGCTCTCTTTCCAATTTCATTGGTGTCCAACAATCTAATTAGCCTACAGAACACAAAAAATAATAAGTATGTTTCTTTCAAGGAATCCATTTTTTTCTTTTTCAGGTATTCAAAAATTCTAGGCAATATATAAAGCATGTATCATTTATCTAAGAAAATTTGAGTATCAGTGATGAGATACCATATGTTTCTTGAATGTTTCAACAACATCTTCTGGGGTAGATATTGTTTTTGCATATGCATCAATATTTTGCACTTCCTGTACTCAAACCAATTTGTTGTGTCATATATAAGAGGAACTACTCTAAGACAACTGATTGCATGTTTATTGTATTATGATTTGCTGTATTTTTCAACCTTATCTAGCATAGACCAACCAATATAGAATTTACACTTGCCTGAATCCACTTCAATAGTTTTGGCTTGCCAATTGTGATGTCATAATTCTTATATTTGGGGAACACAATCTGAAATCTTTCAAAAAAAGGAGCATATGTGTAACACCCCTCCATTTTGGCTCTTTGATAGGCAATGTTCTCTTTGTAATGGTTGTGTTTGATTATGCTTTGACTTTGGAACTTGGTTGCTTTTGACCACTATCTGTTAAATGATGTGAATGATATATTTTGATGAGATTTTATTTTACTCTGATGTTACCTTTATGGCATGTTTTGGATTAATTTATAAGATATTTGATTTAACGATGTTATATGTTGTTGATCATGTTATTGATGTTAGATGCATCAGTTAGTGATATTGTATTGGTGAAGGGGTCAGGATTGTATCACTCGCTTGCGAGTGCCCTACGATTCTGAGATTTCCTCTTCACAGTGTGTTTGATCATATTATGTATATATGCATGTTCGACATGCTCTTTGTTGCAGGTTGGCAGGTACATGACATCGACTCCACCTGGTTTCCAGGTTTGAGCGTGTCCATTGACCAACGGAAATTGATTGGGAGATAGTAGCTAGGTTTTCAATGCCAAGTCGTCACCCTAGTCATAGCGTGTGTCGGGTTGTCATCGGGGATAGTTGTTTCAATTTGGTCCTTTTCACCTTGAGTATTTATTTAATTTCAAATTTTTTAAGGTTATTAAATGGCTGAGTAGTTTAATTGATGATTAAATATATTTGGTTGTAATGCTAGGAATGTTATTTACTTTATTAATTAATTTAATTTAATTAATAAAATAATATAATATTGGATTAGATTTATTTTATTGATTAATTAAATTAATTGTGTGAATTAATTAAGCTATTCTTTCGAATTTAAAAGTGTTAAAGGATTTAAATTCCTTTGTTGAAAAGAAAATGTTAAAATGCATTAAAATCTATTTGAAATGGGTATTTTGTTTTAAATTATTTAGACATATAAATGTTTTCAATGCAATGACTTTGGGGTGGAAAAGATATTTTTTTTTAGGAATAGTTGACTATTTTGGGAAAGATATTTGTGAAGAAATTGAAATTGAAATTGAAATTTAATTTGAATTGAAGTTTGAATTAGAAATGGGAAATTTGTTTTAAAATTTTGAAAAATTGGAAATATCCTCAAAAAAAAAAAATGGTTTTAAAATAAACTTAGTGAGTGGGATTCTTAGGGTTTGGCCAAATTTGGGAGAAAACCCTATGAAAAGATATGAGACTCCACTTTGTGGGCAATTTTTGCTTGGTTTTGATTTTTGGTGGAGAGTTTGGTGGTGGCTAAGATTTTGGAGTTGAAGGAGTGTTTGGATTCTCCATTGTTGAAAGCTTCAAATTGGGGAGAAAACACAAGGTTCCATCATTTCTTCCTTCTACTTCTTGCTTCATTTTAAATAAGATTTAAATGATTGAAAATGAAGTTTTATATTCAATGAAAATCCATGGAAATGCTTTCAAATTTGCAAACTTGTAGATAGATTTGGGAAAAGGAAACCAAACAAAAATTTACACCAAGAAATAGGATGAAAATCAAAGAAAACTCTATTTTTGAACTAGATTTTGAAACCCTTTTTACTGTTTTGGAAAATAATTTCTGTTCTTCAATGGATTTGGATTATTTTCACAATTTGAGTTGGAAATTAAAATTTGGGTATATATATTTGTAAATATACCCATGCATATCAATACATGGATATATTTACAAATATATATACAAATATATTTGTTATATTTGAAAATTTTTGGATTTTGGGAAAAACCCTGTATTCGCATTTCTGGAAAAACGCAGTGAATAAAATAATTTTTTTATGTTTGAGGGGAGGCAGGGGAGGCCAATCCCCCACTGCCACCCATGCGCCACCGCCATCGTGCCCCATGGGGGATGGACTGTGTGCAAAGCACACAGTCCCGCTGCCCGTGGGAGGCAGACATTGTGTGCGACGCACACAGGCCTGTTGCCCATGGCAGACAGACTGTGTGCAGAGCACACATGCCCGTCACCCATGGTGGACAGACTGTGTGCGGTGCGTATAGGCCCACCACCATGGGGAGGCAGGGCAGCATGCGCCCTAATTAGGGCTTCAATTGGTTAAAAAGAAATTTTGAATTCTTTCATAAAAAAAAAGAAAAGTAAATTCATTTTTATTTAATATTACATATATATTATATAATAATATATATATGTACTATATATAATATATATATATATATATATATTATATTATATATATATAATATATATAAGTTATATGTATATAAATATATATTTAATATTATTTAATATTTATTTATATAATAATTTATTCACGTATATATATTTTATATATATATATACTTTTCTTAAATAATTTTTTTAGTTTGGTTAAATTGGGAATATCAATGTGATTTAGATAGTTTAATGATTATTTAAAAAGTGGATAATCAAACATCCTTATTTAGAAATTTCATTTTTGAATATTATGGATAATAAGGCATTAAAGTTTAATCAATTGGATTAATGAATAATAATATTTTGTTAATTAAGGCATTTAAATGATGTTTGAATATTTAAAATAGGAATTGCTTTCAAATGATTATGGCAATAATATAGTTGAAATGGAATTGTCATTTAATAAACAATGATAGTTGAAAGAGATTATTTTAATCCTTACCCATGATTGAGCAAATAGAATTAAAATATTAAATTTAATTCCTTAATGGTGCCAAGTGAACATTAGGTAATTTAAGGATTATGGAAAGAGTTGATTTTATAAACATATATCTTTACTTAGAGATTTCATTTTCGATTATCAGGAATAATCAGTAAACCTTAGAGTATAAAATAATGTTTTAGAGGCATATGTTAAAATGAGGTTAAATATCTAAAATAGGAACTTTGAAATGCTTATCGCATTGGTATAGAGGAAATGAAAATTGATGTATGATCAAACGTTTTATTTAAAATATTGATTTTGATTAATTTATGTATTCTATGTTGAAATATAGATTAAGTGATTTAATTAAGTGTTTATTTATTAAAATATTTTTGATTATGCATATAATTGTTAAACTTAGAAATAATGAATGATTTATTGTAATCAGAGGAGATTGAGTTGATTTATTTATTGCTAAGTCGAAATAAAGAGTAATTTATTTAAATTAAATGTTTAATTAATCGAGTGGATTTATTTATAGTATATGATTGTGAGACTTAGAGTTAATGAATGATTTATTTCAGTCAAACGACTTTAATCATTAAAATTCTTTGATTATAAATCTAATTGTGAAATTTAGAGTAAATGATTGGTTTGTAAATATTTCAATGTCGTGAAAAGAAATGGGTCTATTTGATTGGATATGTGCAAGTCATGAAAACTGTGATTGAGTGGATTTAGGAAATCCGAACATTAGCTTATTTAACTGTCTGAAATGCTTGTAGTGTTATAACGTTCGTCCTCGATATTGTGGAACTAGAGTAAATGTTTTGGAAGTCTTCCAGATAGAGGTTCGTTTATTGGTATGGGTTGTCGTTATGATAGTCCACCTTTGGTTTGTCTTGGGATTTGTGCCTCCTTGGGATTAGGAGAGGGTTTTGTGGTTTGTACCTCCTTTGGAAGGAGCGTGGTTTGTATCTTGGTTTCCTCCAATGTTTGGAGAGGGTTTTGACCTTTGTTTTCTCCAGTGGTTGGAGAGGGTTTGACTTGTGTTTCCTCCAGTGTGTGGAGTGCATTTTCTTTATTGTTGCCTCCTTGGATTGGAGAGGTCGTCTTATCTAGTTACCTATTGTGGTTTTACTGTGTGTGTTGTCAAGTAGAAGAGTGGCTTCTATTTGGGGCTAGAGCCCAAAGAGGTAAACTGGGAAACCTTCAGAAGTGGATTAATCAAGTGATAACTAAATTAATGTACTTAGAAGTTAGGTAGTATTTCACACTAATTAAGATAATTGAACCTCACTTATGGACCCAAGGGCTTGTATAGACTTGGGATGAGACGGGAAGGCCTGTAATGGCAAGGTCATCTATCTTTTATTTATGAGAGGTATTTGATTCTGCATGAGTGAGCATGGGTGTCGGGATTCAGTAGAGGCCACCAGGACAACTCATAGTGGAGGCCGGAGCCTATGAAGATTCCCAGAGGAGATCCCATGATGAGCTATGTGATGACACTCTTTCTACGACAACAGATGGTATTTGGGTTTATGTGTATGGTCTTCTTAGCATACTCGATCTGTTTTATTTTTGGAAGAAATGTGACCTATATCAATGATGTGTGAGTCGTACTAGAGTTGTTGGTTTGACCATTCAGTTCATGTGATGTGGTACTTGTATTTATTCGTATCAGTTTTGTGTAGCCTGTGTCTACTGGTAGATGGTCTTGTGTAGGAATTCCTTGTTACTATCTCCTAGCATGGTGGGTGAGCCTTTGGGTATCACATGGTTGGGTTGAATGTGCATCTTAATCCGTTGGGTCGGCTGTTGTTCTTTGGATGAGATTTCCAGTTGGAGAGCTCGTGGGACCCAGTTCTTCATGATTATTCTTTTAGTTATAAATGTAATTTAATACCCCTCTTTGTATCGAGGTGGAAGTTGTAATTGTAATCCTTATATTTGGAAGTATCTCATTCGGGGAATGAGAATTGTAACCATATTGTAAAGTATATTATTGATCACGTGGAACTCTTATGTCTCTGATTTAATTTTATCATATATGGAATGTATGTGCAATTTAATTTTTCAAACAATTATATGTAATGGTTTTAATTCATGTTTCTTGTTTGGGTTGAAGTAAACCCGGTCTCGTAACCTTAGGGGTTGTTGGCATCGTGTAGTGAACTTACTTGTTATTTGTATTTAAACAAAAAAAAAATTAGTTCATTTGTGTAGTAATTGCAACTTCCCCTAGGGTTGTGTGGAACGCGTTACACATGGTATCAAAGCCAAGGTTTAAACACTAGGTACTCTGGGATAATGTGGAACCCATTAAGCTGTTAGTTGTGTAGGTTATACTCTGGGCACTATGAGCCATGGAGTTAACCTAGGTGTTTTGTTCGTTGGTTTATGTTTTCCTTTTTGGGTTGATCCCACTTGTCTACCCAGAAGTTGTTGTTAAGTGGTGTAGGTCCAATGGTGCAGGAAACTAGTGGGAAGGACAGGATCCTCAGTGTAGTGTACAATGCACCGATATCCTTCTTACTGGAAGAATGCATTTTTGACAATTGTGTAGTGTGTGAATTTGGTGTGTTGTGTGTGGTGGACGACAACTAGTCTTGTTGTTATTTCCACCCTTGCATGTCTTGTTGATGAATTTTTTTGTGGGGGTTAGTTAGGCTGCGAGCCTACCAAGAAGCGTGTGTTGATTGGTTTCCTTCTTGATGTATGGCTCTTTCATTGTGAAAAGGGTTGTGACCCTTGAGTGGTGCATGAGTGTGGTTGGGTGTGTTCCAAGTGCTTATGATGGCGAGATAGTCATAGGACCTCTTGCTTTGAGTGCCTTAGTATGGCGTTTTAGAGGGTTGAGTTTACCAGCCTTGTCTTGAGTCGTGGAGGAATGATGCCTTCCAGGTCTTACCTTACCCTTATGGATTGGAGTGATTCCCTTGGTTGAGAGTCTTCTGAGGTTGAGATCAATTACTTCCCTCTATCCTATGTTGCGGGTGAGCGTGTTGGACCTTAGCTTGTTGGTGGGATGCAGGTGACATGTGTTGCCTAAAAAATTACCCTTACTTGGTTTCTTTGCTCGTGTTCTTGGAAGGTCTATTTGACCTTGAGGGTGCCAAGAAGTGCCTTTGGTGTGTATTCTCTTTTGGAGTCTTGTTGTTTTCCTTCTCCATGCAAGTATCTGATGCATGTTTTATTGTGCTTTACCACATTGTGCAAGTGATTGCCTGTTTGACCCTATGTGGTATTGGAGTTTCTTTTGGATGTTATATTGTTTTGAAATTATGAAATATGGTAATAGAAAATGAAGGATCATGTTGTTAGTCCATAGAGATTTGTGCATACTCTCATATGGTTGATGCATTTGTGTGAAAGTGATTGTGTGATGCTGAAACCATGATTGCATTTGTGCCTATGTTAGAACTGTAAATATCTCTTGTCTTCTCTCTCTTCCCATTGGTTTAACGAAGATGTCCGTCCTTGAGTGTGTGGTGTATTGAAACCCATGGTATGTTGTATCTTATGAGAAAATGCTTATGTATCCATGAAGGTTTGTTTTATTAGATCAAACATTGGGTAAAGGACCTAAGTCCCCAAGTTGCATTTGTAATCATGGAAAATGTATAATATGAATAGAAAATTGTTTTGCAGTAAGAAAAAGTTTAGAGAAAAGGGATTAGGGAAACCTTTGAATGTTAATGATAATTACATAATAGGTGCATCTTGTTGGTGAGGCCTATAGTCCCCAACTTTATTGATGAGTCTTAAGAAATCATGTAGATGTTAAATTATTGTACCTTGATACAAAATGCAAAATATTAAATGAATTTTGAAGTGTTAATGTTGCGTACCTTGTCTTATGTTGTGGTATGTATCTGCACAGGATCATGCCACTTAGGCGAGGTCGTGGTAGAGGTCATGGCCATGTAGGCGGTCGAGGAGGTAATCAGCAGGATACACCTCCCATTGTTCCCCATGTTTTAGATCATGAGGAGTAGCATGCTTCTCAGTTTGTACCAGAGGTTGGTAGTCAGCATCAAGATCCACCAGGATCGGGAATGCTCTGTTGCATTTTTTTTAGAGGAGACTCTAGCTCTTCTAGGCCCAAGGCAGGATAGTGATCATGATGCTATGGGTGAGCAGCAACAACCTTCACAATCAAGGCAACAAAATTCTTTGTCCCAACACGATAAAAGTTGGAAGCAGAAGAAGAGAGATCAGAGTAGGATACAATCACATCGTAATTGTTGCAATCAGACTGCACAGAGATCTCAGTCAGTGTTCAGTGGTGGTGGTCTTCCACGACCTAGTGTCTCTCCAGGTGTTCGGGGATTCAGTAGAGGGATAGGATGTTTCACTTGTGGTCAGTAGGTGCCTTCTCAGAGTGGACAGTATCAGAGTTCAATTTAACTTTAGGGGTGGTGTTCAGCAGTCGAGCACACCTTTTGGAGGTAGAGGTTATGGCAGAGGTATTGGGTGTTTCGCATGTGGCCAGCAGGGTCATATTGCTAGAAAGTGTCCCAACAGGGGAACATCTGGGTTTTCTCAGGGACAAGTGACATCTGAGCCAGCAGTAGGAGATGCAGTTAGATCACATAGGGCCTTTATTGTGGTGGATATCCATCAGGCTGAGTATCTGGATGCAGTTCATCCTTCGGCTTCAGGAGTTGATCCTCGCAGATCGAGGTTCTGAGTAGGTTAGGGTTTAGTTGGTTTGGAGGGAATTCTATCCCTATTTTGTTTGTAGGCTTCCAGGAGTAAGCCTAAACCTAGGGGGGGAGGATGTAACACCCCTCCATTTTGGCTCTTTGATCGGCAGTGTTTTCCTTGTAATGGTTGTGTCTGATTATGCTGTGACTTTGGAACTTGGGTACTTTTGACTGCAATTGTTAAACGATGTGAATGTTATATGTTGATGTGATGTTATTTTATTCTGATGTTATCTTTATGGCATGTTTTGGACTAACTTATAAGAGATTTGATTTAATGATGTTTATGCTATTCCAGTCATGTTATTGATGTTAGATGGTAATGGAGTTAGTGATATTGTATTGGTGAAGGGGATGGGATTGTATCGCGCTTTTGTGAGTGCCTACGTTTTGAATTTCCTCTTCATGGTGTGTTTGATCATATTATGTATATATGCATTAGACATGCTCTTTTGTTGCGGTTGGCGGTACATGACATGGAGCTCCACACGGTTTCGGTTTGGTGTCCATTGACCAATGGAATTGATTGGGAGATAGTAGCTAGGTTCTCCATGCCAAATTAAAATTAAGCTAGTCATGGTATTATTAGAGTTGTTGTCAGTTAATTGTTTCCGAATTTGGTCCTTTTCACCTTGAGTATTTATTTGAACAATTTTTAAAGGTTATTAAATGGGTATAGTTTAATTGATGATTAATATATTTGGTTTGTAATATTGAGATATTTGCTATTAATTAATTTAATTTAATTAATAAAATAATCTAATATTGGATTAGATTTATTTTATTGATTAATTAAATTAATTGTGTGAATTAATTAAGTTATTCTTTTGAATTTAAAAGTGTTAAAGGATTTAAATTCCTTTGTTGAAAAGAAAATGTTAAAATGCATTAAAATCTATTTGAAATGGGTATTTTGTTTTAAATTATTTAGAAATGGAAATGTTTTCAATGCAATGACTTTAGAATTGAAAAATATTTTTAGGAATAGTTAACTATTTTAGGAAAGATATTTTGTAAGAAGAAATTGAAGTGGAGTGAATTAAATTTGAAATTGAAGTGGGGAATTTAAATTTGAATTGAAGTTTGAATTAGAAATGGGAAATTTGTTTTAAAATTTGAAAATGGGAAATATCCTCAAAAAATGGTTTTAAAATAAACTTAGTGAGTGGGATTCTTGGGGTTTGGCCAAATTTGGGAGAAAACCCTATGAAAAGATATGAGACTCCACTTTGTGGGCAATTTTTGCTTGGTTTGATTTTGGTGGAGAGCTTGGTGGTGGCTAAGATTTTGGAGTTGAAGGAGTGTTTGGATTCTCCATTGTTGAAAGCTTCAAATTGGGGAGAAAACACAAGGTTCCATCATTTCTTCCTTCTACTTCTTGCTTCATTTTGAATAAGATTTAAATGATTGAAAATGTAGTTTTAGATTCAATGAAAATCCATGGAAATGCTTTCAAATTTGAAAACTTGTAGATAGATTTGGGAAAAGGAAACCAAACAAGAATTTACACCAAGAAATAGGATGAAAATCAAAGAAAACTCTATTTTAGAACTAGATTTTGAAACCCTTTTTATTGTTTTGGAAAATAATTTCTGTTCTTGCAATGGATTTGGATTATTTTCACAATTTGAGTTGGAAATAAAAATTTGGGTATATATATATTTGTAAATATACCCATGCATATCAATACATGGATATATTTACAAATATATATACAAATATATTTGTTATATTTGAAAAATTTTGGATTTTGGGAAAAACCTAGAAAAACCCTATATTTTTGTTTCTGGAAAACGTAGTGAATAAAATAATATTTTATTTTTTTATGTTTGAGGGTAGTGAGGCCAATCCCCATAGCCACCATGCGCCATAGGCTGCCAAGCGCCCATGGGGGCCAGTTGTGTCTGGCTTACATGAATCCCTACCCGCCTATATGGGAGCCAGTGTCACCCGGCCTGCAGGGCCATCGCCCGTGGCCCGGATAGGCTGTGTCTGCGAACCTGAGCCCGCCATATGGTAGATGGGTGTGTGCGTAGCGTCTGAGCCACACATGCAGCTGGGAATGATATGCCCTAATTAGGGCTTCAATTGGTTAAAAAGAAATTTTGAATTCTTTCACAAAAAAAGTAAATTTGTTTTTATTTAATATTATTTTAATATTACATATATATTATATAATAATATATATGTACTATATATATAATATATATATATTATATTATATATATAATATATATATATAAGTTATATGTATATAAATATATATTTAATATTATTTTAATATTTGAATAATATTTATTTATATAATAATTTATTCATGTATATATATTTTATATATATATACTTTTCTTAAATAAATTTTTTAGTTTGGTTAAACTGGGAATATCAATGTGATTTAGATAATTTAATGATTATTTAAAAAGTGGATAATCAAACATCCTTATTTAGAAATTTCATTTTTGAATATTATGGATAATAAGGCATTAAAGTTTAATCAATTGGATTAATGAATAATAATATTTTGTTAATTGAGGCATTTAAATGATGTTTGAATATTTAAAATAGGAATTGCTTTCAAATGATTATGGCCATAATATAGTTGAAATGGAATTGTCATTTAATAAACAATGATAGTTAAAAGAGATTATTTTAATCCTTACCCACGATTGAGCAAATAGAATTAAAATATTAAATTTAATTCCTTAATGGTGCCAAGTGAACATTAGGTAATTTAAGGATTATGGAAAGAGTTGATTTTATAAACAGATATCTTTACTTAGAGATTTCATTTTCAATTATCAGGAATAATTAGTAAACCTTAGACTATAAAATAATGTTTTAGAGGCATATGTTAAAATGATGTTAAATATCTAAAATAGGAGCTTTGAAATGATTATCGCATTGGTATAGAGGAAATGCAAATTAATGTATGATCAAACGTTTTATTTAAAATATTGATTTTGATTAATTTATTTATTCTATGTTGAAATATAGATTAAGTGATTTAATTAAGTGTTTATTTATTAAAATATTTCTGATTATGCATATAATTGTTAAACTTAGAAATAATGAATGATTTATTGTAATCAGAGGAGATTGAGTTGATTTATTTATTGCTAAGTCGAAATAAAGAGTAATTTATTTAAATTAAATGTTTAATTAATCAAGTGGATTTATTTATAGTATATGATTGTGAGACTTAGAGTTAATGAATGATTTATTTCAGTCAAACGACTTTAATCATTAAAATGCTTTGATTATGAATCTAATTGTGAAATTTAGAGTAAATGATTGGTTTGTAAATATTTCAATGTCGTGAAAAGATATGGGTCTATTTGATTGGATATGTGCAAGTCATGAAAATTGTGATTGATTGGATTTAGAAAATCCGAACATTAGCTTATTTAACTATCTGAAATGCTTGTAGTGTTATAACGTTCGTCCTCGATATTGTGGTACTAGAGTAAATGTTTTGGAAGTCTTCCAGATAGAGGTTCGTTTATTGGTATGGGTTGTCGTTATGATAGTCCACCTTTGGTTTGTCTTGGGATTTGTGCCTCCTTGGGATTAGGAGAGGGTTTTGTGGTTTGTACCTCCTTTGGAAGGAGCGTGGTTTGTATCTTGGTTTCCTCCAGTGTTTGGAGAGGGTTTTGACCTTTTTTTACTCTAGTGGTTGGAGAGGGTTTGACTTTTGTTTCCTCCAGTGTTTGGAGTGTGTTTTCTTTATTGTTGCCTCCTTGGATTGGAGAGGTCATCTTATCTAGTTACCTATTGTGGTTTTACCATGTGTGTTGTCAAGTAGAAGAGTGGCTTCTATTTGGGGCCAGAGCCCAAAGAGGTAAACTGGGAAACCTTCAGAAGTGGATTAATCAAGTGATAACTAAATTAATGTACTTAGAAGTTAGGTAGTATTTCACACTAATTAAGATAATTGAGCCTCGCTCATGGACCCAAGGGCTTGTATAGACTTGGGATGAGACGGGAAGGCCTGGAATGGCAAGGTCATCTATCTTGTCTTTACAAGAAGTATTTGATTCCACATGAGTGAGCATGGGTGTCGGGATTCGGTAGAGGCCACCAGGACAACTCATATTGGAGGCCGGAGCCTATGAAGATTCCCAGAGGAGATCCCATGACAAGCTATGTGATGACACTCTTTCTATGACAACAGTTGGTATTTGGGTTTATGTGTATGGTCTTCTTAGCATACTCGATCTGTTTTATTTCTAGAAGCAATGTGACCTATATCAGTAATGTGTGAGTCATACTAGAGTTGTTGGTTTGACCATTCAGTTCATGTGATGTGGTACTTGTATTTATTCGTATCAGTTTTGTGTAGCCTGTGTCTACTGGTAGATGGTCTTGTGTAGGAATTCCTTGTTACTATCTCCTAGCATGGTGGGTGAGCCTTTGGGTATCACATGGTTGGGTTGAATGTGCATCTTAATCCGTTGGGTCGGCTGTTGTTCTTTGGATGAGATTTCCAGTTGGAGAGCTCGTGGGACCCAGTTCTTCATGATTATTCTTTTAGTTATAAATGTAATTTAATACCCCTCTTTGTATCGAGGTGGAAGTTGTAATTGTAATCCTTATATTTGGAAGTATCTCATTCGGGGAATGAGAATTGTAACCATATTGTAAAGTATATTATTGATCACGTGGAACTCTTATGTCTCTGATTTAATTTTATCATATATGGAATGTATGTGCAATTTAATTTGTCAAACAATTATATGTAATGGTTTTAATTCATGTTTCTTGTTTGGGTTGAAGTAAACCCAGTCTTGTAACCTTAGGGGTTGTTGGAATTGAGTAGTGAACTTACTTGTTATTTGTATTTAAACAAAAAAAATAAATTAGTTTGTTTGTGTAGTAATTGCAACTTCCCCTAGGGTTGCATGGCAGGGCGTTACAATATGTGAGATCAACTTGCATAAATTTCATGCAAGATCTCACAATTGTCAGAAGCAATAAATACAAAAAGTATAAGAGAACATGTCTTGAAAATAACTATATATAATCAGATTTTCTTACCAAACTTAATTCACCTAAAAAGAAACGCCCGCCATCAAACTTCCCCAATGCATTTTCCAAATGATCAAGAGTAGGTTCTGCCATAGTTGGGAAAGTAAATGATCAATTTATTAATCAAATTAATCGTGAAGATAAGAGTATTCTACCAAGAGCTTATCTATATCTACAAGAAATGTTCTCCTTGCCAAGTGCTTCTGGTTCCTCAGCTTGTGGCTTTTTCAATGCTGAGAACCCTTTAGTTACAAAAGTGTTTGAATACTTCAATAGCTCATATGTAGCCTCATTTTTCATTGTATCCTAGACAATTACAATGGATTTATGTGTTTTAATAGGATTGCTATGAAATGTTAAGAAATAAAATATTTACCCAGGCAATAAAGCTAGAGATCTACTCTCGCCCTATTTCTCCAAAAAGTGAAATATTACCCTAGGTTTTATTGCTAAGTGAAGTCACTAGAAAGAATAAGCAACAAGTACATAGCCATTTGGATATGGTGATTTAAATTATGAAATTGAAAGAACATTAAAACAGTTAACAATAAAAGCAAGTCAAGCAGTCTATATGAATGATTTAAACTGAAATGTCTTCCTAGACTATGATTTAAGTTTTAGACCAACCCTAACTGCATGGCATTTTAATATGATTATTAAGATTGTGACATAGAATAATAGAAGAATTATTGAGTAGTTTAGAAGCATCATATACAGTGGGAAGGAGTTTAGGCCCTCCAAAATTGGTCTCCAAATATCCCAATAAGTCCAAACTCTCTCCTATGACTTTGCCATTATGCTCAATAGAAGGGACCTGAAAAATGAAAAAAATGAATTGCTTGAAGTTTCATTCCTATACATATCTTCTAGTCACAAAAATGTAAACATAGATTTAACCCAAGGAGTAGCTTACCCCAGTCAATTAGGTAAAACTAAATGTTAATACTTTTCATGGATAAGTTATAAGTCAAACCTAGGACCTTCTAGGGTGCTATACGATTGAACTACTAACCCACTTAATGACTGGTCCATCTTTGGTTTGATTGTGACTAATTTTTCAACACTAAATGCTAATATTGGACTGGTTCGTATGGAATAAATCTACCCTACGTACCTAGTACCTATATGAAACTTAACATACAAATATTTAGAACAATAATGTTACCCACTTCATTAGATCATAATAATTAATAATTCCATTAACTGCTATCCATTCAATAATTAATAACACCAACCAATCAAGGCAACAGATCATGGCTCTGAAAGTCATTTCTGGCTTGAGTTGATGGCATTGAAAGTATCTAGTTAAAGGAAAACACGTAAGTTGTATACCTTGTTAGGAGGGTAAACCTTTTCCTTGTACCATGTGGGCCTGTCCTACAAGTCTATCAGAACTATCTAAATATTAGTTAGCCCCTGTATTTTGATTTACTTATTGTTAATGAGTAGGTAATCTTCATAAGGACTGAAAATATCCATCTTAAATAAAACCATGCACATAGAAGCAAATGAAAGATAAACCACCTTGTAGTTTCTAGCAACCCAAGCACGCTTAGCAAAGGGGCAGGTCAAACTAATGTACAGTCTGCAAAACCCAATTTCATATGAAACAAACTTACAAGGATAGCTAAATATTAAACGAAAGTGAATGCATTGCAATAGAATCAATCAAACACATCAAGATCAAAAAAGTGTAGTAACACTTGAGGAAAAACTAAATAATTGCAGCTTGCATACCTTGTGGTTCCATCAAACAATGGGGGAGGTTCCAATTTGGAATTCAAAACAGGGGGGATTTCATCGCTGCAATGAAATTCAGATAATGATTATTGAATGGTCATCTATAAATATAGATTTTGGACATACAAAAATAGATTTTTTTAATACAAAAAAATGCATAATGGGTTACTTATACTCACACTGCTCCCATTTTTGTTCTTAAATTACTGCTATGCTAATCTTCCTGCAAACACAAACCCCAAACTCTTAGCTTGGCTCCCACAAAAAATTTAAGAAAATCATAACATAATCTTGTATATTTTGTCACAATTTAAACAACCTTGTTGATTATAGTCTCTAGCAATGGTTGAAAACCAAGAAAAGGGCAACGTCTTGCTTGAATGTAATGGCTTGTTGTTTGGGTACTTATAATAGAAATTCAATTGAATGCAATGGCTTGTTGAACAACAAGTGCATGCACCTACAACAGCATTGAACAACAAGTGCATGCACCTACAACAACCTTGAAGGAGCAAGAGAGATCTGAGCTCACTCATGACGTTTTTATAATTGGGTAGATGGCGGCTAAACAATTTGTGTTGATTTTTGTATAATTTGTAGCTTGAGAAAGTAGAACATGTATATTTAAAGTTTTTGTTGTTGTTTTTGTTTTTGATTTTGATTGTTTGTTCATGTTCATGTTTGTGTTTGTTTGTTTGTTCGCTCTTTTTTCTTTTGGAATGGTACAAATGAAGTGCACTACCAAATCAAGTACTTTTTGAAGCGGATGTGTTATGTATAGATGATGAGAGGGGGACGATTAAGAGAAAGTAAAACATGTATATTTTTAGTAAATAGATTAATTTTATATAATATAAATTAAAAATGGCAAGAATTTAAAATATTTAAAATATTAATTTTTTAATTTTATAGAAGTGATTCTATAAAAATATATATATATATAAGTTGAATACTAGCAATCCATCTTGATTATTGCAATGGATATGTCGAAGAAGAAGTGTGGAAGGTCAATTAGGATAAATTCTGGTTTTTTTTTTTTTTTATATTTATGCAATACATGAGGTCAATTGGTAGGCCATTTAGCAAATGATGGTGTTTGTACAACAAAGGTCTCAATGGAGAAGTGATAGCTTCAAATC
>VDFB02113445.1:0-23622 GCA_007258455.2 Sequoia sempervirens
AATAACTTTATTTTGAGAAGATTCAATATCATGCACTTTAGAACAATGATGAACACCATTTTCAGCAATGCATACATCTCTAGCAACTTTAACTTTGTTAGTAAGATGATTATAAACTCTATAATCTTTAGAATGTTCATCATAACCAAAAAAAATATGATAAGAAGATTTAGGATCTAATTTTTGCCTCTTTTGTTTAGGTTTGTGAACATAAGCAATTGAACCAAAAATTCTTAAATGCTTAAGATTGGGCTTCCTACCAGACCAAGCTTCTTCAAGAGTTCTATCCTTTAAAGTTTTAGTAGGAGTCCTATTAATAATGTAAGTATCACAAAACATAGCTTTTTCCCAAAATTTATAAGACATATTTTTAGCATGTAACATACATCTAGCCATTTCAACAATAGTTCTAGATGCTTCCTTTCCACTACACCATTTTGTTGAGGTGTATAGGGAATATTTAGCTCATGCTTAATACCAAATGATTTCAAATAACTATTAAAAGCATTAATCACATATTCTTTACCATTATCAATTCTAAAAATTTTAAGTTTAAAACTAGATTGCCCTTCAACAAATTTATGAAATTCAGAAAATATATCAAAACCTTGATCCTTACTATGAAGAAAATAGATCCAAGTTCGTCTAGAATAATTATCAACAAAATTAAGTGCACACCTTGATCCTTGGATGAAGTTATTCTCCATGGGTCCCAAAAGGTCACTATGAACTAGGTGCAATTTATGAGTTTCCCTCCTTGATTGACCATGTGGAAAGGGATCCCTGTGCATCTTACCACTCATGCATCTTGTGCATACAATTTTAGATGGAACAATACTAGGCAATACATCTACCATATTAAGCTTTTGCATCAAGGAAATATTGGTAGCATTAATATGACCAAGTCTTTCATGCCAAGCATTAAAATCAATGGTAGATATTAAAGAGCATCTAGATTGAGCAAACTCATAAAATTTGAACAAATTATCATTGTCTAATTTAGCATTAGCAATGACCTTTTTTGTTTTGGATCAATAGCATAGCACATATCTTTATAAAATTCTATTTTATAATCTTGACAAAGCTTAGCAACTGAAAGCAAATTTGTCTTTAATTCAAGAACATATAAAACATCATGCAATTTACCATTAGGAACATTCACATCTCCAATTTCTTCTACTTTACAAGTAAGATTATTAGCAAGTTGAAGAGGAACATTAGACATATCAGGTTGCATAGACTCAAAAACTTCTTTATGTGAAGTAATATGTTGAGATGCACCTAAATCAATAACCCATTCAAGAGGTTGAGAAATATTATAACCACAAGTAAAAACACATCTAGATTGATTTGCATTGTTTTGAAACTTATGATTATTAGACTTATTTTTTCATTGATTATTTTGCTTGATAGGATTTTTCTCATTTTTCTTCTTAAAACAAGTATTTTTCCAATGACCACCCTTATTACAATAAGTGCAATGAGGTCTCTTAGAAGAGTTAAACTTTCTAGGATCATTGCCATTATTATAATGAGGTTTAGTATGATAATGTTGTTTAGAATGATGATGCTTAAAATTTTGCTTATGATTAGACAAAAAACATGTGCATTAGAACTAAGATTGTCAAACTAAATTAACTTAGCTTCTTCCTGTCTTAATAAATTACTAAAAATATCATAAGTTAATTGAGTAGCTAAAGAAGGAATAGCTAATTGAGCATGAATATTAGTAATAAATTGTTGAAATTGCCTAGGAATATATTTTTTAAGAATAAGAAGAATTAATCTAAGATCTTCTAATTTTACTCCTAAACCTTGCAATTGACCATTCAAAGCATCAAATTTAATAGAAAATCATCTATAGATTTGAAATCAAAATACCTTAGATCTTCAAGTTGGTCTTGAAGTTGAATCTTTCTAGATTCATTTGAACTATCATAAATAGTCTTGATTTTGTCCCAAGCTTCATAGGATTTTGTGTATGTCCCAATGTGAACATATAGTTTGGGTGACATGAAAATACCTATGAGGCCAAGGGCTTCCTCATTTTTTAGCCTCCATTTTTCTTGATCATCCTTGGATGCAAACAAATCAGGTTCCGATTTGGAATTCGTAGCAACAACCAAAAGATTTTTAAAACAAAAAATAAAAGAGATGTGAGTTTTCCAAGAATGATAGTTAGAAGAGTTTAATTTAATTTCAAGAATTAAAGTTGACATTGTAAATAAATTTAATTGCACAAAAAACTTTACTAAAATAAATACTTTACAATTGAGAAAGAAAATAATACTAATTGAATCTGAAAGAAAAAAATTAGCCCTCTAAAATTAAATTTAAAGTCTTGAAAATATATATATATACCGCTTTGAATTGAATTAAATCTTTTTTTAAAAAAACTAATAAATAATACTAAGTTAATAAATATTTAATAATCTTTAATATGATTAATAAATAATTTTAATAAATTTTAAATCTAATATTAAAAGAAAATTAATATAAATCTTTAAAAAATTATTTAAAAAGTTAATATTATTAATGAATATTAATAAACTTTGATGATTTTAAAATAAAATTTTTAAATAAACTTTAAATTTAACTATAAAACCTCTAATATTAAAAGAAGATTTTAAAAAAATGGAGATCCTCTTTTTAAAATGGCCATTAAAACCTTCTTTTTTAAAAAATTAGAAATGGGCAAACTTTTTAGAAAGATGGGAGGGTTTTAGAATTTAAAATAAGCTTCTCTTTGTTTTTTATTGAATAATGTTGAAAGATTAAAAATAAATTAAATAACAGTTCAACAAAGGGACTAAGAAGAAAATGACAACCAGAAAGAACTGAAGCATACAAAACCAGTTAAGAATTGATGAATGACAACCACTAGTGGCAAACCTCAACTAAGAGGAAAAAAAACAAAAAACCAACTGAAAGTTACAGCCTCAAACCACATCTGGAAATTCATCATAATCACTTACAAACAACAGCTAGAAACACATTATCATTGTTGAAAGTAGCAGCAACATTACAACAATAACACATGAAAATTTCACCAACTTCCAATTACAAAATAGCAGCTGAAAAAAAACTTATACTCGAAATTTAAACAAGGTTTGGAGCTATCTAGAACAACGAATGTCTCCTTCATAAAGCTACAAAAATTTATATTTGACCTCTTCCAAAAGCTTGTTGTATTTAGCATCCTCACACAACTGAACACTCAAAGAAACAAATTGTACCATGATGTCAAAGTAAAACTGTAGCATTTCTACTTTCTAATGAGTAATATGATTAGAAAATATAGCTAAGCATCTACTTTTCTAGATATGAAGCAAAATAGTTTGTCTCATAGTATCAACAACCACATTATTGTGAAGCCCATAACCCAACACTGTTTCTTTCCAACACAACACATGCTAAAAAAATTGCAAGAATGGAAAAGGTGTTGTCATTGATGTCAACTAGTCAATTGGTTATCAACTGATTGATGTTGTCATTAGTGTCATGGATACAAGTTACTGGTTGTATATGTCAAGGATATTGAGAAAATTGTAATGAAGATATGTTGCAAGTGTTCAGTGGTTGCTCCGGGTTTTGCTTTGGGATTTTCTCCTATGTTTGTGTGGTTCAGATATGTTGATCATGGTTGTTGGAAGCTGAGTTATATCCAGATTTTTGGTTGTTGATTCATTGTACAGTGTGAGTTATGTTCATCACTTGTGAACTGTGGTTTTCTGTGTTTCTGGTTGAGGTCCAAGAGAAATGTTGTTGGTCCATATTTCTCTTTGTTAAAGTCTTATGACTTGTGGTTCTAGAGTTGAGTTGTTTTGATTGTATTGAAGATAATTTTGGTATCTTGAAGGTTCATGCTTAATTTTTCTATGTGTTTTACACTGGTTTGGCCGACCTTGAACACTATCTTCAGATTTGATGAAGCGTGTTGAATCTATTTGGGTCCTTATGAAGTGTGTGTTTGGGTCACCCTCATTCTAATTACACCCTAGGATATTTTGGTGCCAACCTAATTGGAATTGAGTTTGGATGGCCAACTTTGGATATGTTTCAAAGTTGAAGATGGTATAAATACAGGATGAGTTAGTGTTGATAAAGCATAGAAAGAGAAAAGAGAGATAATTGCAAAGAAATGGAGTAGATAGATGCGAGATAGATGTGAATTAGTGTGTGTGATGCGAGTGTGGTAGATTAGCGTGAAGCCTAATTGTTGAGTTTCCAGATGTAGTGAACTGAAGGTGTACTCTATCATTCATGCATGTCTACAAGTGGAGAAAATTGTGGTGGATTTCTCCATTGCATTGAGATTGTCTTCTCTCTGTAATTTTTCTCTTCTATCTTCTTTGTATCTTTGTGGCAATGAGCCCTCTGGGTTGTTAGCCCTATTAGATAGTGAGTCCTTGTTCCAGACAGTGAGTCCTTGTTTTGGCAATGAGCCTTGTTTCTCAAGTAGTGAGCCTCTTGTAATCAGTTTTGATATTCTCTATAGTGTGAGTTAATCCTCATTGTGGTTCTTCCCTTATTGGGTTTTCCACGTAAATCTGGTGTTATTGTGTTTATGTGATGATTTTTTAGTTTTTGCAGTAGTAGTTAATGCTTAATCAATTAAGTAGTGTTAAGGATTAGTTCTGGTGAATGAATTAAAGTTTAATCCATGACAACTAATTCACCCCCCTCTCAGTTGTCTTGTTCAACAATTGGTATCAGAGCTTAACCGCTTGAGGAAGGTCTAGGATGGCTGGAAAAATGACTTATGATTATTTGAGGTTCGATGGAACTAATTATGCTATCCAAAAAATATTGATGGAAGAATATATGGATTATTGTGGATATGATGTGGAGAAAGCTTACAAGAATCCTTATACTCCTCCTGCTAATGATCTGAGTATGACTAATGAGCTCAAAGCACATGAAGCAAACAATAAGGAAAAGTACATTTTGAAGAATAGTCTGGTACATTTTGAGTTGATTAAGGTTCAAAATCTGAAGACTACTAAGGAAGTCTAGGATGCTTTGGAAAGGGCGCATGAAGGTGATGAAAGAGTTAAAGAGGAAAAATTATAGAATTTGGAGACATAGTTTGAGCTTCTACACATGTCTGAAGATGAGAATGTTAAAGCTTATGTATAGAGATTGGACGAGATATTGGCCAAAATGCGAGGACTTGGTGCTACTATAGATGAAACCAGGATTGTAAAGAAGATTCTTAGAAGTCTCCTTGATGCTTATAGTGAGAAGGTGTGTGCTATTGAACAAAGTATAGATTATAAGACCTGCACTAAAGATTTGTTCTTGAGATTTATGACATCTTATGAGATGAGGAAGTCGAATCTAAGGAATGGATGCAAATTAGAAACTGCTTTTAAGGATACAAAAGTTGAAGATCCGAATGAAGAAAATTTTGATGAAATAGAAGCTAAATTTTTGAGAAGGATGAGGAAAGGCTCTGATAAGTATGAAGGTAAGTTACCCTTTAAATGCCTTTAGTTGTGGATAAATAGGTCATTATGTTGCAAAATTTTTTAAAAGAGCTAAGAGGAATAAACAAAGATATGAGAAAGAAAAGAAAGGAAAGAAGATCAACAAAGCATATCATGTGAATGAGAATACTAGTATATCTGATGAAGATTTTGAGTATGAAGATCCTAATGACAATGAATGCTTGTTCTTGGCTATAAAGGATGAACCTACTTCTGCTAATTCTAAAAAATAGGTGAAGGAAAGCCCTCTAGAGAAGGAGAAAAATGAAGGTACTGTTATCTCTGCCCTACATGCTAAAAAAGAAAATAACTATTAGGTTGTTGACAATGGTTGTTCACATCACATGACTAGTGATAAAAGTAAGTTTGTTAAACTTGAAAAATATGATGGAGGCTTGGTTATGTTTGGAGGTGATACTAGTGCTAAAATTTGTGGGATAGGTTCAGTAAGTTTTGATGGAAAGCATAATACTAATGATGTCTACTATGTTAAGGGTTTAAGGAATAATCTTTTGAGTGTTGGATAGATGTGTAGTAAAGGATATGATCTTGTGTTTAAAGATGAAAGATGTGAAATCTGAAAAGGATCTAGAATATTGATTGTTGTAAGAAAGAAATTTGAAGGAAATATCTATCAACTTAAGGGTGTTGATGGATGATGCTTTATGACTCAAATTAATGACAATTTATTATGGCATAGGAGAATGTGTCACATGAATTTTGATAACTTGGCAAGGATTAGTGCAATTCAGGCTATGAGAGATTTACCAAGAATTACAAACCCTATTAATGTTATTTGTAGGAATTGTCAGTTTGGAAAGAAAGAAAGAAGTCATTATAGATCAAAGGAATGGTCTACTACTAGACTACTGGACTTAATTCATACAAATCTCTATGGTCCTACAAGAATGATAAGTCTACAAGGTGAAAGGTACTTTATGCTTTTGATCGATGATTATTCTAGATATACATGGGTTAAATTTCTTAGAGAGAAATCAGATGCATTAGATAGATTCAAGACATTCAAAGCTATGGTTGAAAATGAAGTGAATTTGGGGATAAAATGTTTAAGGTTTGAAAGAGGTGGAGAATTCACCTCCCATTATTTTAATATGTTTTGTGAAGTGCATGGAATAAAGAAACAATTATCTGCTCTGAGAACTCCTCAGCAAAATGGAGTTGTTGAAAGGAAAAACAAAACAATTCAAGAGGTTGCTAGATCAATGATTACTGAGGCTAGTTTACCAAAAGTATATCAGAGATAAGCTATTCATACTATTGTGTATGTATTCAATCAAGTTCAAGCAAAAGAAAATAGTACAAAGACCCCCTATGAGCTATGGTTTGGGAGAATTCCTACTATTAAGTATTTCAAGGTATTCATTAGCAAATTTTATATCAGAAGAGATGAAGAAACTTTAGGAAATTTTGATGCAAGAAATGATGAAGGAATTTTTGTTGGATATTCTACTAATAAAAAATCCTACATATGTTTCAATAAAAGACTGAGAAATATTGTAGAAAGTGCAAATGTCAAGGTTGATGAGACAATGAAGAATTCAATTGACATTAATGGATATGTATCTGATGAACCTGATTATGTAAGAATAGAAGAGATTGTGGAAGAACAGGAAAAGCATGAGCAAGAGAAGTAGAATGAAAATAATGAAAGAGAAGAAGAAGCTTTGGTGGTGTCACCTAAGACACCTAGATATGTGCAGAAGAATCATTCAAAAATTCAGATTATTAGAGATAAGACTAAATGAGTATTAACTAGAAGCAGTGCTACTGCTGAAGTTAATATGTGTTTATTTTTTTAGATTGATTTGAAGACTGTAAGTGAAGCATGTAAAGATGAACTTATGCAAATTGAGAAGAATCAAACTTGGGAATTGGTCCCAAGACCCGTAGACAAAAACATTATTCGATCAAAGTGGGTATCCAAAAATAAGTTGAATGAGAATGGAGAAGTGGTTAGAAACAAAGCAAGGCTTGTGTGTAAAGGTTACTCACAAGTACAAGGAATATATTTTCAAGAAAATTTTGCTATGGTAGCAAGAATGGAAGCTATAAGGATGTTCTTAGCATTTGTTGCTCATAAAGACTTTAAGGTCTATCAGATGGATGTCAAGTTAGCATTTTTGAATGGTGGGACAGAAGAAGTGGTTTACATGGATCAATAAGAATGATTTCATTTGTCAGATCAACTGGATATGGTGTGCAGATTGAAGAAAGCCTTATATGGATTGAAGCAAGCTCCTAGAGCTTGATATGTGAGGTTAGACAGGTATGTGATTCAACAAGGTTTCAACAAAGGTATATGGCAGATAGTAATCTTTATTTTAAGATTGAAAATGACAAAATCTTGATTGTAGTTTTATATGTTGATGACATTATCTTTGGAGGAAATGAAAATATGTGCAAGATGTTTATGGAAGAGATACAAAAATAATTTGAAATGTCTATGTTTGGAGAGATGAATTTCTTTCTTGGGCTATAGATTAATCAAACAGAGAAAGGAATTTTTATTTCACAATCTAAGTATGTGAAAGAGATGTTGAAGAAGTTTGGAATGGATGGTTCCAAACCGATATGTACTCCTATGGTGACTGGTTGCAAATTGGATAAACATGGTGATTCACCTAAGACTGATCAAAGCAAGTATAGATCTATGATTGGTGGACTATTGTATTTGACTACTGCTAGACTGGATATTATGCATGTTGTTTTAACTATGGCTAGATTTCAAGATCCTAAGGAAATACATGTTGTTAAAAGAATATTCAGATATTTGAATGACACTCTAGATTATGGATTATGGTATCCTAGAGGCATTGGTTTTACTCTAAGTGAATATACAGATGTAGATTGGGTTGGATGTGTAGGTAGAAAAAGTACAAGTGGTGGTGCATTCTTTCTTGGTTGTAGATTGGTGGCATGGTTGAGTAAAAAGCAAGATTCAGTCTCCTTGTCTACTACTGAAGCTGAATATATTTGTGTTGCATCTTGTTGTACTCAAGTTCTATTGATGAAATATACATTGACAGATATCATAGTGGTGTATGTTGATCCCATTTCTATCTTCTATGATAATACAAGTGCAACTAACATTTCAAATAATATTTTGATGCACTCAGGAACAAAGAATATATCTATTAGGTATCATTTTTTGAGAGAGAAGGTCATGGAGAATGATGTAAATCTTGAGTATGTTCTGAGGAAGGATCAAATTGCTGATATATTTTTGAAGGATCTTCCTAAAGATACTTTTGAGTATCTTCGAGAGAAGTTAGGGGTCATTTCCCCTCCTTTCTTGAACTAGATGCATATGGAGATGCATCAGTTTGGTAGATCTATGGATCTATCTTTCTTCTAGAATGATGTTTTTGGTGGCTACCTCTTAGGGGTAGCAGGTATTGTTAGGTGTTGTCATTCAAAGTATTCTATTTTTTTATGTCAAGGGGGAAATCAATGTAAAATATCTTTTTCCTTTTCCATTGATGTCAAAGGGGGAGAGGAAGCAAGTGAAAAAGGAGAGGAAGCATGTGAAAAAGAGAGGAAGAAAACAAACAAAAGAGGAAGAATATAAAAGGCTATCTACTAAGGGGGAGAAACAAAAAGGAACAAAAAGAAAAATCTTGAGAAGTGTATTCAGAGCTAGTATGGTGTCTTTGATGGTTTTTCACATCATGTGTTGCCATCAATGACAAAGGGGGAGATTATTGCAAGAATGGAAAAGGTGTTGTCATTGATGTTAACTGGTCAATTGGTTATCAATTGATTTTGTTGTCACTAGTGTCATGGATACAAGTTATTGGTTGTATATGTTGATGATATTGAGAAAATTGTAATGAAGATATGTTGCAAGTGTCCAGTGGTTGCTCTGGGTTTTTCTTTGGGATTTTCTCCTATGTTTGTGTGGTTCAAATATGTTGATCATGGTTGTTGAAAGCTACTATATCCAGATTTTTGGCCATTGATTCATTATATAGTGTGAGTTATGTTCAGCAGTTGTGAACTGAGGTATTCTATGTTTTTGGTTGAGGTTCGAAAGAAATGTTTTTGGTCCATATTTCTCTAAGTTAAAGTCTTATGACTTGTGGTTCTAGAGTTGAGTTTTTTCTATTGTATTGAAGATAATTTTGGTATCTGGAAGGTTCATGCTTAATTTTTCTATGTGTTTTACACTGGTTTGCTTGACCTTGTGTTGAACACTATCTTTGGATTTGATGAAGTGTGTTGGATCTATTTGGGTCCTTATGAAGTGTGTGTTTCAGTCGCCCTCATTCTAATTCCACCCTAGGATGTTTTGGCACCAACCTAATTTGAATTTGAGTTTGGATGGAGGACTTTGGATATGTTTCAAAGTTGAAGATGGTATAAAAATAGGATGAGTTAGTGGTAATAAAGCATAGAAAGAGAAAAGAGAGATAAGTGCAAATAAATAGTGCAAATAGATGCGAGATTGAAGTGAATCAATAAGTGTGTGTGATGCAAGTGTGGCAGATTAGTGTGAAGCCTAAATTTTGAGTTTCTAAATGCAGTGAGTTGAACGTGTACTCTATCATTCATGCATGTCTGCAAGTGGTCAAGCAAATTGTGGTGGATTTCTCCATTGCATTGAGAATGTCTTTTCTCTATAACATTTATATTCTATCTTCTTTGTATCTTTGTGGCTGTGAGCCCTACAGGTCGTTAGCCATGTTGGACAGTGAGTCCTTATTATGGATAGTGAATCCTTGTTTTGGTAGTGAACCTTGTTTCTTAGGCAATGAGCCTCTTGTAATCAGTTTCAATATTCTCTATAATGTGAGTTAATCATCATTTTGGTTTTTCCCTTATTGGGTTTTCCACATATATTTAGTGTTATTGTGTTTATGTGATGGTTTTCAAATTCTACACTAGTATTTAATGTTTAATCAGTTAAGCAGTGTTAAAGATTAGTTCTGATGAATGAATTAAATTTTAAATCTATGATGAATGATTCAATCCCCCCTCTCAATTTTCTTGTTCTTAGTTGTCTTGTTCAACAAAAAATAGTAGCAAAAAAGTTAAATATAGCCTTCCATTTTTTCTTAGCCCAAAAATAGTCCCAAAAAATATGTTTTACGCTTTCATTATGTTTGCAAAAAGGACACATGGTTGGCTGAATCTTTAAATACTTCAATCTTTCCCCCACCCAAAGCTTATGGTGCACCACTTTCCAAGCAAGGATTTGAGCACTTGATTCTTCTTTAGACCTCTAAATACGAGCACTTAGATTCCTCCATTTCTTTTCTTGAAATCTACACCTCCATTTGATATTAAGTCTTGGGTTTAGTTCCATACTAGGAAGGGGTTTTAAGTAAATATTCTTCAATGAAAAGCGAAAGAATGGATATCTCTCAATCCATATCCAATCATTGAAGAGATTGCAGTGTAGAGGAGTGCAAAGTTTCATAAGGAGATCCATAGGCACCAATGGTTTCACAAAAATCACAAAACTCTTAAACCTGTTATTTAAACTAAATGAATTTTTGAGGCTTAGCCAATCCACTGAGTCAAGGGAATTGAAATCCCACAAGTCACCAAAATGTTGCAAACCTTTCTTGAAAAGATAGTGAGCCTACTTAGGGAAGGTAATATCCAAGGGTTGTCCATGATATTATATAATTTTGTTCCACCAAATAGATGTTGTGAAGCTAAAACCATGCTGAAAGGAGTCCTTCCAATTTAGAAATCTGCAAACTTGTTGCCATGACCTCCAAATAGATTGCAAAGGGAATGAAGCTTCAATATGAAAGAAGGGGGAAAGTAGAATTTTATCTAGCCATCCCACACCTTGCCATTTGTTATTCATAAAAGGAAGAATAATGCGGTGACAAACTAAAATCTTCCATTGTTCCCCCCCAGAGACAACTATGATAATCCATTTTTCTTTTAAACAATTCTCATGTGTCTTAGGATCTAGAAGACTCAAACCCCCTTTATTTTTAGGTTTTATACAATGTAACCAAGAGGATGATCTAAAACCAACCTTTCCATCCCAGTTAGTCCACAAAAATTGTTGAATAATTTTGTTTAAATCATTGTAGCCCTTTTTAGACGACATCTAGAAAGAGGAGAAGTAAACATGAGAAGCTAAGAATATTTTGTTTACCACTTGGATCTTTCCAACTAGAGAAATAAAATTATTCCACCAATTGAAAATTTTGTTTTTTAGCTTGGTTAAAAACCAATTCCACATATAAGAGAATGTAAACCCCATTCCAAAAGGTATGCCCAAGTGTAGCACGCTAAGGGACCAAGTGGATTAACACAAAAGACCATCAACACCAAGCCAATTTTTTTTTTTAAAGAAACTAAAGTAACACTAACTAATGCAACTCAACCAATTAATATGAATGACATCATTACATTAACATGATATTATAATCACATTATAACCTAAAAGTAATATTGAACATAACCCATTTGCACACCTATCCACCATGGTCCCCTAACGTCGCTACTAAGATACACCTACACTAATTAAGCCTAAAGAACATATTTGATACACTATGACCATATTTTACTAACACTTGAATGTAAATTAATTTCATACATCAAATTACATATGATAACATATCAAAATTATCTTCAAACCACATCTAACACTATGCCAATATAAATCTATTCTTAATCAATGTTATAAAATAAGTACATAAAGATATATCATATCTACTACTTAATTAAACTCATGCATTATAAATACAACATTTCTACACTAAACCTCTCTATTACATACTAACAATAGTAAAAATGTGTATAATCAAGATTGTAACAATTCACTCACTTTTTTTATACAAGAATGTTACCATGAATACGATTCATAAATCTAAGAGGTACATATGTATAAGATACACTAAACATATTTTTTTTATGAAAATATCACCTGCACATAAATTCAACTATAGAATGAAGCGAAAGGAAAGACTCTCCATGATGCGCACGAATTGCACCACCTAAATCCCAATGGATGGTTTGGAAATACCACCCTACCACGTGGAACCCTGAGGCCCACTCCCTCCGTGCTAGGAGACAACACTAGGCCCCACAAACAAGCAAACAACAGAACAGAAATAACAAGTGGCTGACACTAAACATCCCAAGAAAACTACCAAAATAAGAATCAACCGAAAATTACAATAACTTCACAAATGCTTCTAGGTACTTCTATAGACCCAAACACATAACACAAATGGATAGAAAACTAAAAAGCTTATCATTAAACTACAACACTACAATAAAGTATATTACATCAATCTCACAATATTATAACATAATAACACACTGTAGTTTAGTAATTCACAATCAAGACCAACAATGCACATCCCTGACATAATTGATCTTTACAAATATAGAAACTTCAATGCAAGATCTCACAAATATGAAGGGATTTATAATAATAAACACAATTAAATAAAAATGGTACAACACAATACAGATCAAAGAATATAGTTATACCCTCAAATACAACTTTTAAAACTAAACTAATTCTCACTTGACAACAGTCAAATCTGTTAACAATAAAACAACCATAAAATAGTCATATGAACTCGAAATCAAAATCTGTAAAATACCCATTTCAGATTTAGACGTCGCCCACTCAACAACGCGAAAGAAATTGACTAAAAATAAATAATAATTTCATAAAATGCAAAACAACAGACGGATTCCATAAAACCCTATTTTCGGTAATACTCGATTACAGTCAAATGACAAAATGAGTAACTTAACAACCAGATTTTATCCAAAATAAAATATTAAAAAAAAGAATATTAAAATTAATTTAAGCTATTTCAAACCCCTATAAATTTAAAATCTCAATCTTTCATTGACTGTTTACAGAGAGAAATAAAGATATTTGCAGTCATAGAGGAGCAACTTGACAGCAGTCCCGTGTTTCAACCATATCTCACAAACTACAATCTGGGTTTCTGAGATTTTTGGACAGGATTTAAACGACAACGAAATGAAAAAACCCTTTAAAAATCTCACCAACCCAGTTTGTAAATTTAGATTTATGAGCAACGCAATCAGACCCTTTTACTGGTAAATACCAAGAATAACAAATATGTATTGATTTTTATTGTAGAATAAATGTTTCATTCACACACAGAAATAAAACCATCCAATATTTATTTTCAAAAATCAAAAGAAAGAAATCAATCAAATCATTCATGCATACGAAAGAAAATTTTAACACAAGATCTGAAAATCCAACCTGGATCCAACGCTTGGGAATGACAGAAATTTGATGCTGAGCTCCAAAGTTTTCAACTTTCAAAACCCTCAAATTGCCACAAATTTCTCATTGCTCCTTCCTCTTTGCAAGCATAGAAAAATCTCTCCCGAAAAAGAATCTCAATCCAAATCCAACATGCATGCCAAAAATCCAATAACCCAACAGCACGGAAACCCTTTATCTCCTCCCAGAATAAAGAGAACACTTCTCCCCCCAAAAGACAACCTCTCAGCCCCCTTTCAACTTCCATTTTCGTCACTTTTCATAATGGAGTAATTAGGGTGGGTTCTGGACTCAAAAAATATAATTTTATAAAATAAAAATACCTCTCACCCATAAAGCTATCACATAGGAAATATTTTAAATCATTAAAACCACATAAAGACTCCATAAAACATAAATTTAGTGACCATTTTAATAAAATGAATCAAGAGACTAATAATGCAAAAATTATATCTAAACAAAAGTAAAACAAATATTACTCAATAAACAATAATCAAATACCAAATAATGATAATAATAAACAATAATTAAATAATTATTCCTCAAAATAATAACATAATAAAACATAACATAAATAAATGTCACTTATGGACAATATTATATCACACCTCAAACACATTAATAAAAATCATAATAATAAATATGATAGATTCAATATCTAACTTCACTCAAATAATTCACAAATAAGGTAAAATATAAATCATAAAATAACTTCACATGAAAGAGCAACATTCACATCAAAAGATAAATAACACTAATCACAATCATAACAACACAACTAACCACGTGGTTTAACACCAACGGGTTGGGATCCAAAACTAAGGTTAGACAACAAAATCAAACAATCACATATCACATAAGAAACAACCGAATAAATGCAACACTCCAAACATAGGGTAAAGAAGATCGGACATTGTCTCATGACAACCCGAAAAAGTTAACACATTCTTCATCAATTGTCTCTAATTGAGAACAATGGTCAGGGTTAGGTTATAATTTGGGCCTAGATGTTATCTCCTCAACCACCATTGGGATTAGAGGCACACTCAGACCTACTAATTTAGGTAGAGACGTAGCCTAGTACCTGTTCACTTAAACATACAAATTAGAGCACATGTGCATAATAGCCGAAGCACTAAGAAAGAAGCTCTAGCAATCGTATCTCATTCTTGTATGTCTCTCATACATCCAATGGTACGATGCCGCCCTTTCCACTTATCCTAACAAATATACTACTATATCACTCAATTATCCAAGTAAATCTCTGCATAATAACAATAACATAAAAATATGCATCATACTCACCAAAACACTAATAGAAGTTCATGCCCCATCTTGCAACCACAAAACTTGAACACAAATCAGTATATTTTATAATAATAAAGATAACCATAATCAAAATCATAATAATATGACAACACAATGATAATATATTAGAATCAAGTGAAAACCCAAAGGTAACAAAACACTTTCATCACATCAATATGTCAATAACATACATCGTAGTAATGGTCATGTCTAAACACACACATCATGATAAATATATCCTTAAACACATCTAATAAATCATTTCCTAACCTTTTTACTTAGTCCATAAATTCATGATATACAATATCAATTGTTTAACATCATTAGCACATACCTTTAAATGTCTCTATTATTTTACTTTCATCTCCAAGTTCCAAAGCCAAACTTCCTGCACATCCACTATGAGAATGGAGGGGCACTACATCCTCCCCCCCTAAAACTTGACTTACTCCTGGAAGTCACAGACTAGGGTGGAAACATAAGACATTAGTACCAAAAATTTCTATTCTATATTTGATGTACATCCTCTTTCCGAATATCTTTGATCAAAATCACTATCTAACTACACATTAGAAAGTAATATTTTTCTATCTACATTTAATTAGAAATCCTTGCATCTCTTATAGTATGATACTTGATTTTACACTAACAAATATAGCAAGCACTCCAATTACTCCTTTTTCCATTCCTAATTATAAAAATCTCAATAATCTTATGCAAGGAATGCACATAATTTTTTTTTTTTATTCAAAAATACACATTGTCTCATGTTTTAGAAACTTATTTTCAATTACAATTTATGATTTCAAGAACATCCATTCCATTTAATACCATAGATTGACAATACATTCACATTTAACATAGCATGGTTATCCCTCTATTACATCAATAAGCAACAACACATAAGAAATATACATCTAACACATACATACAAAATCACATCACCAGGAAAAGCACATCACAAGGCTACACAAGGGTCCATCTGGACACCGAAAAGCAGCATACTAATCCATGATATATAATCCATGAGCCAAGAGCCAATATCCATCTCACATAATCCATACCTCACACTCAGAGGCTTGATGGTGTTAGGCCACACTCACATGGTGAGACCATCCATACAAGACTACAATGACCTACCTCTTGTTGTATAAGGTGGTTAGCCTCCAAGAGATAGTCATCACACATAGGTGGGTAGTGGGTCCTAGCTGTGTAACAGCCTCACATACCCCCATCCTCATGGTTCCCTGCGTCTACTTCCTCGTATACACTCACCAAGTTTGCTTCATACATCCTTGAAGAGGAATCACAATACGACAAATGGCCGACATCGAAAATAATAAGGATAAATTAGTTTATCCACCAAAGTCAAATAAAAGAAAATAAAAATTCAATTTCAACAATAAAAAAAATTAATGTGCATAATTTCAACACTAAATCAAATGTAACCACAAGGGCTACGAGCAAATAAGATCACAAGGTGTGGCTAAACCATCACAATCAAATATAAACAAGGTGTCAGCCTTCACAATCACTAGAAAATCATCAATAATTATAAAGAAAGTTCACAATCTTAGAAATTGCACTATACAACACTACGTGACTAGATACTAGCCACCAAACGAGGAAGGAGGGAACAACGTCCGGCTATACAATAGCCCCATGTGGTGCGGAGTGAGCACGCCATCCACATGTCCCAGAGTGTGCTCCTCGGCTACACCCTGCTTCGCGTCGTCACGCGGCATGGACTAGCCAAGTGGCCCTCGCACTCCTTGGCTATCCGCATGGGATGTGCACCTCGGCCCCCATCCCACATCGCATCTCAGTGCGGCATGGTCATACACCAGCCGGAGAAGGCACGCACTGGTCGTATGCCGCATGGCAGTGTGTCCGTGGCTCCACGGAAATAGGCACGTGCTAGACACACCCCGCATAGCGATACCTCATGGAGAAGGCACACACAGGTACTCGCCGTAGCCAGAGGTATACATGGCTAGGACATACCCATATGCTAACCAACCCAAACAATGTCGAAAGCAAACATGAGTATTCCCTCTACAAGTGTGTGAGGCCCCATCACGTTCATCACACAAGTAGGCTATCATAACACAATCTCATAGTGCACCTTCACGTGTCTATGCACGTGGCATCGTGTCCTCGAGCCCAGCTCGCTACCATCAGCAACACGGCATCATCACCAGCACTGTGTCAGAACATCAGTGGGGTGTGGCATCGTATCCATTGCACCATGTCGGAACATGTGCGAATACGGTATATATAATACATATATGAGTATATCAATATGGGGCTACTCGAGCTTCACCTCTCATACAGACGAGGTTGACTCGCTAATGTCAGCTCAACGTCCCTATGGATGGCCAGACAAATACTAACAAACCAATGTTGCTATACTCAAAACTGTGGGGATTAGGCTCACACATATGGATCAAGTACCTTGATCCATTATAAGGGGAAGTAGTGAGTACATTGCCTTGGGATCGGTTGAGCTAAGACTGCTCTGCGTCGCATTATGCGTACGCTGCACACTCCGCCCAAGAAACTTTATGGCTGCTACTACCCCTTCACGGATTGAGGGACTGGAGAACCAAAAGAAAAGAATCTGTGAAACTATCTTTTGGCTACTCATATATAAATTTCAACCACACGTGGGTTGGCCCTCAATCAGGTAACAAACATACAAAAACACATAAAGGTATGGTTAATCCCACACCAACAAATACACAATTTTCTCCATGGATGGGTACACAGCATCACCATCCCATGGGCAGACAAAGTAAGTACGGGGTATTCACAACACTCAACCAATGCACAGTTACTGGTTTCTCACATTTACAAGGGATAAAATTACATACACAATTCCATGAGAACATTTACTTCCATAATCCATGTGATTCATATCATTACATATGTCAATAACCCTTTATCATTTTTTCTCTCACTCTACTCTTTTCCATATATCACATGATGCTGATATATTAATGTCAAGATTATCATGATCACTTATCAACTCCACTAAACAAGTTTACATTCACTTTTATTCATTTGACATAACATTTTATCCTTATAACTTATGCATATGCAAACTGATTTTTCCTCTACACTAAGAATTTTACATAAGTAGCATGAATTTTTAAATGCATCTAAGAATCATTAATACTTCCACACCATTATTCGTGTATCTGGAGTTCAACTAGTTATACACAAGTTATTCAAATTTTCACATAACAAAAGGACATCACATATTTATTTTATTTTTTTTCAAAACACAATCCCACATTCTCTCAAACTTTATCTCAGACCAATACAAGTAACACTAAATATTTGCATAGTGATTATGCCTACTCAAACATCCATATCTGATACCTAAGCTTAATTGTTTCACATGTTACCCCCACATAATAAATTGACATGCAAGACATCCAATGGATAAATATTTTCTATTTATACAAAAGTAAGAAAGGAGAGACATTGTGTTATAGGTTTCAACTATACAAAACAACCAAGGTGTCCAAATACCAATACAATCATCATAATTTTTCAAAATAGAAATTTAGTTATATGCACTAGCATCTTATTTGTTCCACAAAAGTAGTCATTTCCAATAAAAACATATCATATCATATGATGCAAACTTATTCACATAAATTTATTCCCAAATACATAGATTAATACCTAGCAACTACATTCAGTCTCATGCATAATTTATCTTTTATGCATTAACCATAAATAAGGAGTACAATTTCAAGAGAATATATAGTCCACCACTCAAGTAAATTCAAACATAATTTCTTTGATTCATAGTCAAGGTTTAAGCATACAAGTTTAAGACCTAAATGATTTTCTATTATAATGTTGTTTAATACTATTTATTTATTTATTTTATTAACTGTATGTGGGTTAGGATGAAGAAGAAACAAGATAACTTAATTCAATGCAAGCAATTTGCAAATGCAACATTTCCAAACAAAGCATCTATACAAAAGAAAAATAATTCATACCTTCTACCCAAATTTTAAGTACCACTCATAGACAACTTTTTCATTTATAAACATAGCTAAAAACAAAATTAAGATTCATTACATCACTCAACATGTATTATAACGATCACAAAATATCGACAATAATTCATTTATAAACCACCTACATATTTTCCTTAATCTATTCTAAGAACCATTTTACATGCAATATATTCTTAACATTATGAAAACGCACTAAACAACATATGAGTGTAAACACTCCTACAAAACATAGAAAAACATACGAATAGATTACATACTCAGGTCAAGACTTCCCTTTTAACCACATAGCATACATTTTCACTTACATAAAATGATTTAAGTAGCCAAACTGCACAAAATAGTATCTTTTCTTAATGCACATTTAGTCAAACAAAGGAAATCTACATGCAAACTTAATAACTAATTAATCTAAACCCACAAATATATCCCAATATTAAATTTACACTTTTAAGGAACTAAAAGTCATAGAAATGAAACAAGGTCACACAAGAAAAAAAAATATTTATAAACATATAAGGAATCACACCCAACAAGAGAATACACAAAGTGTATAATCTTCTATCTAACATCTCAACTAAACGTATAGATTAAAACAAACTATCTAACACAAGGGTCCCTACGACATTTTAATCACCCATCAAACATTCATCAGCACATGCATAAGAAAAGTTACTATAACAAGACATGGGCAACAACATTAACCAAAGATCTCAGTGCTGCAACACTGGCTCTGATACCAGATGTAACGCCCCGCTAAAGGGACCAAGTGGATTAACACAAAAGACCATCAACTCCAAGCAATTTTTTTTTTTTTTAAGAAATTAAAATAACACTAACTAATACAACTCAACCAATTAATATGAATGACATCATTACATTAACATGATATTATAATCACATTATAACCTAAAAGTAATATTGAACATAACCCATTTGCACACCTATCCACCATGGTCCCCTAACGTCGCTACTAAGATACACCTACACTAATTAAGCCTAAAAAACATATTTGATACACTATGACCATATTTTACTAACACTTGAATGTAAATTAATCTCATACATCAAATTACATATGATAACATATCAAATTATCTTCAAACCACATCTAACACTATGCCAATATAAATCTATTCTTAATCAATGTTATAAAATAAGTACATAAAGATATATCATATCTACTACTTAATTAAACTCATGCATTATAAATACAACATTTCTATATTAAACCTCTCTATTACATACTAAACAATAGTAAAAATGTGTATAATCAAGATTGTAACAATTCACTTCACTTTTCTTATACAAGAATGCTACCATGAATACGATTCAGAAATCTAAGAAGTACATATGTATAAGATACATTAAACATAATTTTTTTTTATGAAAATATCACCTGCACATAAATTCAACTATAGAATGAAGCGGAAAGAAAGACTCTCCATGTTGCGCACGAATTGTACCACCTAAATCCCAATGGATGGTTCGGAAATACCACCCTACCACGTGGAACCCTGAGGCTCACTCCCTCCATGCTAGGAGACAACACTAGGCCCCACAAACAAGCAAACAACAAAACAGAAATAACAAGTGGCTGACACTAAACATCCTAAGAAAACTACCAAAATAAGAATCAACCGAAAATTACAATAACTTCACAAATGCTTCTAGGTACTTCTATAGACCCAAACACATAACACAAATGGATAGAAAACTAAAAAAAGCTTATCATTAAACCACAACACTACAATAAAGTATATTACATCAATCTCATAATCTTATAGCATAATAACTCACTTTAGTTTAGTAATTCACAATCAAGACCAACAATGCACATCCCTGACATAATTGATCTTTACAAATACAAAAATTTCAATACAAGATCTCACAAATATGAAGGGATTTATAACATGAAAATAGTAAACACAATTAAATAAAAATGGTACAACATAATACAGATCAAAGAATATAGTTACACCCTCAAATACAACTTTTAAAACTAAATTGATTCTCACTTGACAACAGTCAAATCTCTTAACAATAAAACACCCATAAAATAGTCATATCAACTCGAAATCAAAATCTGTAAAATACCCATTTCAGATTTAGTCGTCGACTACTCAACAGCGTGGAAGAAATTGACTAAAAATGAACAATAACTTCATAAAATGCAAAACAACAGATGGATTCCATAAAACCCTCTTTTCGACAATACTCGATTACAGTCAAATAACAAAATGAGTAACATAACAACCAGATTTTATTCAAAATAAAATATAATAAAAAGAAAGAATATTAAAATTAATTTAAACTATTTCAAACCCCTATAAATTTAAAATCTCAATCTTCCTTTAGCTGGTTACAGGGAGAAATAAAAATATTTTCAATCATAGAGGAGCAACTTGACAGCAGTCTCGTGTTTCAACTATATCTCACAAACTACGATATGAGTTTCTGAGATTTTTGGACAAAATTTAAATGACAGCGAGATGAAAAAAGTCATTAAAAATCTCATTAACCCAATTCGTAAAAACAGAGTTATAAGGGACGCACTCAGACCCTTTTATTGTGAATAATAGAAAATAAATAATAGATATTCACTTTTATTTTAGAATAAACAAATGTTTTACTCATACAAAAAATAAAACTATCCAATATTTGTTTTCAAAAATCAAAAGAAAGAAATCAATCAAATCATTCATGCATACGAAAGAAAATCTTAACACAAGATCCGAAAATCCAACCTGGATCCAACGCTTGGGAATGACTAAAAAATTTGATGCTAAACTCCCAAAGTTTTCAACTTCCAAAACCTTCAAATTGTAACAAATTTCTCATTGCTCTTTCCTCTTTGCAAGCATGGAAAAATATCTTATGAAAAGAATCCCAATCCAACATGCACTCCAAAAGAATAACCCAACCGAGAGAAACCATTTTTTTCTCCTCCCAAATAAAAAAAAATACTTTCAGAACCCAAAAGACCAAAAGACAACCTCCCAGCCACCCTTTCAACTTCCATTTTCGTCACTTTTCATAATGGAGTAATTAGGGTGGGTTCTGGACTCTCAAAACATAATTTTATAAAATAAAAATACCTCTCACCCATAAAGTTATCACATAGGTAGCATTTTAAATCATTAAAACCACATAAAGACTTCATAAAACATAAATTAAGCGACCATTTTAATAAAATGAATCAAGAGACTAATAATGCAAAAATTACATCCAAACAAAAGTAAAACAAATATTACTCAATAACAATAATCAAATACCAAATAATGATAATAATAAACAATAATTAAATAATTATTCCTCAAAATAATAACATAATAAAACATAACATAAATAAATGTCACTTATGGATAATATTATATCACACCTCAAACACATTAATAAAAATTATAACAATAAATATAATAGATTCAATATCTAACTTCACTCAAATAACTCACAAACTAAGGTAAAATATAAATCATAAAATAACTTCACATAAAAGAGCAACATTCACATCAAAAGATAAATAACACTAATCACAAACATAACAACACAACTAACCACAGGCTTTAACACTAACAGATTGGGATCCAAAACTAAAGTTAGACAACAAAATCAAACAATCACATACCGCATAAGAAACAATCGAATAAATGCAACACTCCAAACATAGGGTAAAGGAGATCAGACATTGTCTCATGACAACCCGAAAAAGTTAACACATTCTTCATCAATTGTCTCTAATTGAGAACAATGGTTAGGGTTAGGTTATAATTTGGGCCTAGATGTTATCTCCTCAACCACCATTGGGATTAGAGGCACGCTCAGACCTACTAATTTAGGTAGAGACGTATCCTAGTACCTGTTCACTTAAACATACAAATTAGAGCACATGTGCATAATAGCCGAAGCACTAGGAAAGAGGCTCAAGCAATCATATCTCATTCCCGTATGTCTCTCATACGTCCAATGGTACGATGCCGCCCTTTCCACTTATCCTAACAAACATACTACTGTATCACTCAGTTATCCAAGTAAATCTCTGCATAATAACAATAACATAACAATATGCATCATACTCACCAAAACACTAATAGAAGGTCATGCCCCATCTTGCAACCACAAAGCTTGAACACAAATCAGTATATTTTATGATAATAAAGATAACCATAATCAAAATCATAATAATATGACAACACAATGATAATATATTAGAATCAAGTGAAAACCCCAAAGGTAACAAAACACTTTCATCACATCAATATGTCAATAACATACATCGTAGTAATGGTCATGTCTGAACACACACATCATGATAAATATATCCTTAAACACATATAATAAATCATTTCCTAACCTTTTTACTTAGTCCATAAATTCATGATATACAATATCAATTGTTTAACATCATTAACACATACCTTTAAATGTCTCTATTATTTTACTTTCATCTCCAAGTTTCAAAGCCAAACTTCCTGCACATCCACTATGAGAATGGAGGGGCACTACGATCATCTACTTC
>VDFB02113446.1:0-16212 GCA_007258455.2 Sequoia sempervirens
GCCCTACGCCCTATTTTCCTTTCCAAAACGACATTCCTGCCAGGGAAGTCTGGCCCTCTGGACCCGAACCGTCCAAGTGCCCTTAATAAAAGATTAGTGACATCAGGAGATAAAGTTCAGGTTATGCTTGATAGAATATTTAAAATGGATTTCATCTTTGGGATTTTAACTAACGTGAATGCTTTCGTGATCAATTACGCTGAGTACTCCTTTGCTTGCAGAATATATGGAATCGGGTGCAGGACCTTTAGGGGCACCCGTCGAGAAGGACAAAGGGAAGAAGTCAGGCAAGACTCCTCGAGGGAAGGAGGACAAAAACCAAATGAAATACCAGTTTCAAGGTGAGCCACTCCACTCAAAGGTTACCACAGACTGGAAGGAGATCACTGATACTAACATCAGCCACATCAATATTGACGAATTCACACAAAGAGTCAGGGTCAATCCAATGACCAAGAATGCAAGATTGATAAGGCAAAGCATAATAGCAAAGGTTGTTGGATTCCCTCCATCCCTCGTGGCCCTCGAGTTGGTCATGGCTTGTCGGGAGGCATATCAACCCGACACAAGGACAATCATTGATAGAGAGGGCAACGTCCTCGCCGACATGTCGGCTGAAGGGATCATGAATACTTTCCACATTCCCACTTTCCAAGAGATGGAAGTCCCCACCATAGCAGAATGTCAGGCAGCATGGGACGATAATCCAGAAGGCTATAAGAGGTCAATAAATCAACTTTGGCTTAAGGAAAGGCGGGGCAGTGCTGCGAAGGTTCCGCATGAACTCTTCCGCAGTGACTTCCACGAGGATTATCACGACTTGGTCACGATGCTAAGCAGGGTTATGGGTCTTCCTGTGGCATCTTTCTTCCAGGAATGGATGATGTACTTCATTGAGAAAATTCTTCGAGGGAATGAGGACGTCACCACAAAGACTTCATTTTACTGGGGAGGAATAATTAGCAACTACTTTCATGAGCAGTTCCTCAATGTGAAGAAAAGCTCCAAATTCTATATGACTTCATACGTTGTGTACTCCTTGGCGGACCAGAGACAATACAACGGGTTATTTGTGGTACCCGATCTAGAGCAGGGTCGAAAACTCAAGGTCTATGACAGATACCCACAGCTCCAGTACAGAAACTTCAAGAGGGATTATTGCAGAGTGAATGATGCCTTCATCGGCCATATTGTCAAAATGATTGTCGGGGATTTCGAGAGGAGGGTCTCCCATAGTGCTAGGGCATTTTTGAAGCAGTATGCCTTCCTCTTCATTCAGTACTTGAAGTTCACATGCATCCGTGCCCAGGGCTTCAATGAAAGGCCAAACAGGTTCCCTTGATACCCCAACGACCGAATCATCTTACTGGAGCTTTCTCAGAAACTCCAACACATACAGGCAATCTTTAGTAGCAAACACATAGCAGGAATCTCCTATCCCATGACTCTCAGCCAGGGCATGTACCGACTGTAAACTTCCCAATGTGCTGGTAACTCTGAGAAAGAACTAAAAGATTACCATTTCTACCTACACACTGCTCGCCCGTGGATAGACCCGTATGGTCACGTCAGAAAAGCGCTAGGGCCAGGATTCGCTCATCTCCACCACATTGAAGAATTTTGGGGAGATTGCCAGGATGATAAAGAGGTACGTGCAAGGCACTATATGCGAATGACTGCGCAATTTGTAAGGAAGGTGCATCCATTCCCCATACCGGACCAGGTCGAAGAGGATGAGGCCACCATAATGCACCCCAGGTACCCTGCGGTCGCCAATCTGCCAATACCAACAATAGACTGGGATGAGGAAGAGGTCGATGACCTCGACACTATAACCTAGCCAATCTTGGATCGTACTAAGGAGTGGGTTGATGGACGGATAGCCCAATTGAAATAGCAGGAGGTGATTTTGACTTATGAAGGGCTCAAAAGTGAGCCAAGTGCCACAGAAGATGCCGCTACCACCACTTCAACTGGCGAGACATCCAAGTCTCCTCCGGTCACCAGATCGAAGAAGAGAAAAGAGACAGAAACAGGGCAGTCTCCTAACCCCAAGGTCTATACAAGGAAGGATTTGGGGGGCTCACCCTCCAAGAGACTAAAGCAAATGAAAGGCACCCCGGAGCAACCATTAGTCTAGGAAGAGGAAGTCAAAGATACTGACCAAATCAAACCTATCCTAGCCCTCCCTGCTTTGGTTCCCCCACCTACCTCTCTAGCCATGATTACCTCATCCCCACCGACGGTGGACATCTCCATCCATCTTTCCCCTTTGCCCCCGACTGAGCCTGTGATTGTAATTGAATCCTCCTCTGCCATGACTACTCCCCCTTCCTCTATCGCCATGTCACCAACCACATCGCTCCCTCTGGCGATTGTAATAGCACCTATTCCCACTTCTGCCATGCCTGAGGCTCTCTCGAGACATATGCAAAACCTTTCCCTTGAGCTCTCCTAGATCCTAATGGATCCCACTCTTCAAGTAGCCCTTGCACAAGTCCTCGCTACTGCTCAGCCTTCATAACCACTGACAGGGCCACAGACTATGGAAGCCACCATGCTAATCTCCAAGGAGTGGGAAGAACGAGAGTGGGAAGCCTCGAGGCCCTTTAACAAGAAAGCTGATGAATACCACGAACACCTGGGGTATGAACACCGAACTATTGATAGGGTGGCTTATGAGGAAGAGGGAACTGGTTCCTCGGAGAGCGGGATAGAAAGATAACGCAAAGATGTCGATACAAAACCTTTGATAATGATCGATGAAAATGTGACCGCCAAAGGACGAAAACCGATGAAAGGTGCTTATGAAAAACGACAAAGAGACAAAACTGAGAGCCGAGACCTCAAGATCAGGTATCTGAAAGAATATCGCGTCTGAGGGTTGGACAAAGTTAAGGAAAAGAAAGAGGGGGCGGAAGAACAATCGATACAAAGCGAGGTTCAAATTAAAGCATAAAGACTTCCGATGAAGAAAGAAGGAGATGCTGGGAAAGTCGGAAGAATGCTGGTTGACCGAAAGCGAAGATGCTTAAATGGTTGGAAAATTAGCTTCGAAAGCTCTGAAACTCAGGTACTAAAGGACCCAGGGGCCAGTCTAGAGGCTATCTTAGCACGAGCTCAAAACGAACAAAGGAAAAGAAGCAAGATCGATCGGTGTGATGGATGCTTCTAGGTCTCAAGCTGTGTAAGTGGCCACACCTATGGTAGGTCAGGAAGGGATAACTTACAATGTCTCCACCATGGATCTAGGGACTGCCATTAGAGAACAGAAGGTAGGGCATCTTGAGGAGTCAGTAGCCACGGTGGTACATTTGATAAGGCAGGACAAGATTTCAAAGGATGAACTCAAAGCACAAGTGGCTGCTTTAACAGATTACATCTAGAAGTGGTCATTGATGGATGACCTACCTACCACATCCACGACCGTACCCCAGCTGCTGTCCAAAGAACAAATCGACAAGATGGAGAGAAGGAAGAACTTGGAAAAGACTACGGAGGACTAGTTCCAACAAGTCTTATCACACATTGAAACATAGAATTGGTAAAATTTCATTCGGACAGTAACAAGTTCTTGGACACAGTAACAATCTTTGGAGGGCACAAAGAGCTATGCACCGAGCTTTACATGACCCTCTGACTCCACCTTCCCAAGGATGGGGAAGCATCCTTGATTGCGAAGCCAGGGAAAAGGAGCTTGCATTTAAGAAGCGATCAACTGGTGATGGATGTATGGTGGCCGAGACTTTGACAAGCCCCGGAAGGAAAGGAGTTTGGAACAAATAATGGAGCAAGGTGGATCTAGATTATAGAGATGGGTCTAAAAGAAATCAGGGCAAAATGCGCTCATTATCTCAAGATGATAACAAAATATGATATACCTGCAGTGCAAATGGATCCAGAAAAGGTGAAGCCTTATTTCCAAAAGAAGATGGAGGACGGGATGTCTGGCTAAGTGACAGTGGAATTCATGAGTTTTGCTGCCCGTGCCTTCGATCAATCAGAGCTATTCAGGGACCAAGGCGCAAAGTATGATGAGGATTGGAAAAGGATGGAAGATAACGCAAAAGAATGGAGCTACCAAGTGCTGCGATATGAAATCGTTGAAATATACAAGCTCCAACCAGTCATCCTGAAGTTCGTGGAGTACACAGCATCGAGAAGGAAAGAAGACAACCCTGTCAAGAATGAAGAGCTCCCTAAAGAGTAGCTACAGTAAAACAACAATCAGCTAAATGACGAAGTGCTACAATGTCGTCACTAGAAGACAAAGTAGGGAAAAGGACAAAATGTAATTTTAAATTGTGATATATTGGGGGTTGGTGAAACCCTATTTTGTAATGAATCTTGGCCACATAATAAGAATTAATCTTGGCCATTCATTTGACTTTTGGAGCAGTATAAATAGGATTTTCCTCTCATTTGCAAAGAGAGTTGAGTTGTTGTAAAGACATGTTGCAGAAATTTATAAGGAAAAGACATTGAATTGGTGCATTTTCTAAGTTTCTCACATGTTGCTTGATTCAATCTCCATTGTTAAATGTTTAACTTAGGTTTTATTACTGTTCTAGTTAATTGTTTTCTTGCTTTGGTAGATTTTAGGAATGTTGTCCTGTGATCATGAAAATTCCTGTTGTGTTGATGACTTCTTAGTCCATACTTTTTGTTGTTTGTTGATGGTAGATAGCTGTGTAAAGTTAGTCTGGGCTTGAATCCAAAGCTGCTCCAAATTTTTTATCTTTGTTCATGCATGTACATGGTGAATGAAAGGAAAAATATTTGCAGACCTTAGAAGATAGCATAAGTTCCATGATACTATGAGATTTCTGGTTAAGTGGAATATTGTTTCAAGAAGCTGTCCATTGCAGGAACTCCATCATCACTGTCCACAATTAGTTGCAAATCTAGGAACTCTCTCTCTCCCCTGCCTTTTTTTATTTTTTTTAATGAGTGACCTATGCTAAGGTTCATTTCAATTGTAAAGCTAAATCCAATGACAAAATGGAGTTCAAGATTGTTGTTTGAACCTATAGCAAACACACAGTAACTTGTCCATCTTAGGAACCCCATTTGTAGATCCATCTTCCCTTGCTTTGTGATCCGTCTGTAAGACCGCCTTGTGATTCCAGAAAATCACATCAAATACTTGAGATATTCCAAGCACTGTCAAGACCTGACATTAGAGACCTTGGGATAGTGTTCTGTAATTTGATTGTGGAATATTGTCTTTCATGAGAGGTAGTGCACCTACGCACTGCCTGTGTTGAGAGGTGCATAAAAAACACATCAACAAAAATATTACCAAAAGATGATTTGTTCCATTAAATAATATCCTTCTTATCAGAAGTGAGCATCAGTGGCAACTTTATACATAGTAGATCCATCCACATTAATACTCCACCAAGCATCAATTCTATCTCTTAAGTTCAGGTGTCTAACCCACATCTTCTCAAATCTAAAAGGGAATGACTTCCTTTGGCCTAGGAGCTCCGCATGCAATGAAATAGGAAAGTGATACAAACCAAGTCTAGTAAAGGCCAAAAGAGAGCAATCAAAGGAGAGCAACCAATCCAGAGAAAGTAGAGCATGATCTAGCTTCACTCAAATAAGAGCATCCCCCGCACACCTATTGGACCAGGTATAAGAAGCCCCACAAAGATCCAGGTCCGGTAAGGCATTATCATTGATAAAGTTCATAAGATCAAATCTACTATCCTCTGCCACCTAGGAACCTCCAAACTTAAGAGAATCATTTAATGGGGTATTGAAGTCCCCCACAACCACCTAGTGTTGAAAAGGGAACTGAGATTTAAATCTATGCAACCCATCCCAAAAATGCTTCCTAGCGCATTTCGAGTTTGGAGCATAAATATTAGAAATCACCCATGATAACTTATCTCTAGGGCTCGAAAAGGAAGTAGCCACATGGTTTTTTGCACAAAATAGAGCAAACCCAATAACCACCATCAAATTCAAGAAAGTAGCCACACCCCCAAAGGCCCCATCTAGTCAAAATCTTGAAAGCCACAATCCATAAACAACTTGTTCTTGATTTTATCCACCTTATCCACCCTCATTTTTGTTTCCAAGATCAAAATGATATCAGGTCGATGATCTCATACTAGATTATCAAGGAGATCATGTTTATGAGGATTATTCAATCCTTGAATGTTCCAAGAGAGGATCTTCATAGAAGATTATGCAAGGAGCCTTGAGGCCCATCTCAAGAAGATTTGTCTACGAGCCATCAACAATGTCTAGTTTTCTTTCCTTCTCCCGAAGCTGTTGCAACAAAGGTCTACCCCTACCTCTAGCTCAAAACCACAATCCAACTTCAACTAGTTCCTAGTATCCATGCCCGATGAAGGGGAAGCTAGTTTATTCCTATTACAAGGCTTAGAGGCTAGGGGAGGAAGATCCACATCCTCCACCTCCAAGGAGCAGGAAGAACTACTATCCTTGAAAAAAGAGGTGAGCACCTTATCTTTATCAAACAATTTTATAACAACTTCATCAACAAAATTCATGTCCCTAGAGGTAGCCACCCCTGGAACCACAACCAAGTTTTCCTCTAAAGGTCCTCCAACTGGTAGGACAACATTAGTTACCTCCTTCAAGGGAGAAACCTTCACCTTAGAAAGCATAGGGACCACCTCCTCAGGAACAGGGAACTTCTCAACCAAACCCTATTCTGCTACCACCATATGACCAACCTCATTCATTGTAGAGATAGTCAACACCACCTTTGAAGATTCCAAAGAAATAATGAGAGCTCTAGCCTGATCATCCACAACCTCAACAACCTCGAGAGGAAAAGACCTCTCCATAAACTACTCCAAAGCGGATCTCAACACACCAACATTTCCAACAACAACCTCAAAGTTACCACCAAGAACCAACACACCAACCTCCACAACATCTACTAAGCCATGACCAACAACACCAGAGCAATCATTGATTTGAGCACTTGAAACACTTGAGTCACAAAACCTACCCACCTCCCTCCACACTTTTGAGAAAGGATTGGGATCCTTTTGAGGAGCTGAGACCTTTTGTGGGGGCTTCTTAGGCTTCAATAGACATTTTTTCGCCCAATGACCACCTTCTTACAATGAAAATAGGAAAAAGGGATAGATTCAAACTCAACTGTTTGGTCCCACACTCCCAACTTCAAATTAATCTTGATAGAAGCAGGAAAATCAGTAGATTGATCCATAATCACATGAAACAAGGCATACACCAGTCGTTTCCTTGAAGTAGTCAAATGATCAATGGATAACATATGCCCAAAGGTACTAGAAATACCTTTAAAGACTTGCTCATCCCAAAATTCAAGAGGAAGATCAGGAAAACACACCCACATAGGCGTTGAATCAAAAGAATTGGAGCTTGAGTTAAAACAAGCCTCCCATTTCTTCATAACAAAAGTAGGATTTTCCAATTAACCATAGACCCCCCACAAGAACCTTCAAAAGGTCTTCCTCACAAGTGAAACAAAATGAGAAGAAACCTTTTGCAAGAGCATCCATGTCAACCTACCCCTTTAGGTGCCAATGATTCAAGGATAGGTTGTGGACCAGGTCGATATTTGGATGAGGCCCCAAAACTTACCCACCAACAACAAATCCATTGATTGGACACCCTTCTCAATAATGCAATCAAGCACATAGATATAATACTCACCAAATGATGGGTTAACAAAGAATTCCATAGGAGGAGATGAAATCTTGTCTTTAGGCTTCAAACCGAACAACTTTGACTAAATTTTCCCGTCCAAAGAGACATCATCACCTCTCCAACCATCTGTAGAGGGAATTCATGCTGAGGGAATGTAATATCCAAAAAAATTTCTTGTATACAATCAAATAAGGCTGCTAGATCATTTGGTTTGACAAAAGGTGAGATATTAATCTTCTGCAAGGCCTCTTGGAGCATATTGTGGTATGTATGTGATGTTTTAAATCAAATACCAAAGGGAGAACTTAGCTGGAGCATTACAAATTTTCTCAACAAGATCATACTCTTTACCAATACGTTGAGGAAGGCTAGGTGGGGGTGGGAGATATGGTTGATGGAATGGAATGGATGATGGAATTTTCTTTAGTTTCTTATTATTTCTAGTGTTATATGTGTGAGGCACCATGTGATAACTTGGTTGTTGCAACACATCTTGGTGCGCATGATTACTTTGAGTGAGTTGTTTTGTAAAGATTGGGATATAATCATGAAGTATTGAAGGTCCTATAATGAGAGGTGGTTTAGGTGGTCCAATAATTTGTGTTCATAATTTCAACTGAGTTAACTACTTGTTGACAACCTATCAACGAGGGATCTAATGTCAATTTAGAATCTTCATAAATATCATCCATCTTACTATCATTTGAAGAGTTAAATTTATTAATGATTACATCCTCTTGCACCACAATATCTTCCCAAGTAGGAAAGGTAATTGGAAAGGAACAAACATGATTCTCAATGATTGGATCTTCTTGCACCATGATACCTTCACAAGTAGGAGAGATATTAGGAGAAGAACAAACATTTGTGTCATTATTGTCATGATTATCAATGATTTCATCCTCTTGCATAAAAATATCCTCATAAGTAGGAAAGATATTGGGAGAGGGACCAATGAAAAATAACAAAAGAGGAGAGATGAACTCATTTTCATATGCATGTAAGAAAAAATCCTTAAAATTTCTTAATTTAGTTTGACAATGAGATATCAATTATGATAAAACAAGATTTTTTCAATGAACATTATTCTATGTCCTATGCAGCAAACTAGTGATGCAATAAAATCTGATAGTTTTCAAAAATAGAATTCCAGAAGAGGAATCAGATCTAAACAGAGACCATAAGTAGAGATATGCATAAAAAATTTCAGCCCAAACTGACTAGATAGTGGCACTATATGCCCTAGAATAGAGAGGCAATTTTAGAAAACTTAGGATCTAGAAACCACCTATAACTTGTTTAAGGGTCTCACGTCCTAGAGGTTCAGGTGTGGGAGTAAATTTATTCTAGAAATGCATGAAAACCTAGTTTTTCTATATGAAGAAAACACATGCATGCAAATTTTATATTTTGGAAATAATGCAATAAATTTAAATGATGATTTTCAAAATTTATAATGACTAAATATTTTCAAAAAATATAAAAAATAAATCCTTTTTGATCTTTTGAAATACAATTGATATGTAATTTTTCCACTTTTCAATGTTTTTCAATAAAATATGCATGCAATTTTGTCAAATTTCCACAACCTAAGATTGTATTCAAATTTTTTAATTGGTGTAACTCAAATCTAAGCCCCCAAACAAGAAAAATAAAATTTGAAATTATGCAATTTAATTTAAATTATTTGGAATGTATAATGATGAAACATGCAAATGCATATTTTGGAAAAATGAACTAAGTGCAGATAACAACAAGATTTTCAAAGAACCTAGATTTTTAATTCATTGTCATAATTCATGCTGATGAAAATCAAAAAATTGCAAGTATAGGATATTTTAGGTTTGCCAAAAGTTTTGATTGGGAAAAGGGATCTAAGTCCTAAATCGCACTTCTCCCAATTAGGGTGGATTAAAAATGATATCAATAACCACTTGGCTACAAACCTCAATGGGAAACAAAATAGTGGATCAAGGTTTTAATCTAGTGTTTGTGAATGTGTGTGGATGATTGGATTGATTATTAATTGAATGAATTTTAGGATGCAATAATGTTTTTATGTACTATGAAAATGTAACAAATTGAGATGGTTTCTGAGAAATGTAAAGTAGGAAGACAAAAAATGATTCCAAAAATGCAAAGAGTAGACACAAAGGAACCTAACATAAAAATTTGGTGTTGAACTAGTTGGTTAGGGGAATGGTGTGTCCTAGAATGGACTCTTGATTTTTAAGATCTGAAATCAAAAGCTTTAATTCTTTGGTGTCTATAGGTCTTGTTCTCTAGAGGTCATTGCTATAACTTCATTCATTGCTAAGAAAATCCATTTTTTCGTTGTTTAACAACTTGTAGGGCTTGAATGCATGGATGAGAAATTAGACTTCAATATTCCTCCAATTTGCTTTAAATCTAAAAACCTGCACACATGAAAAGAGGGGGAAGGGTTGTTCCATATAGGGGCTTGCTTAATTCAAACCTTATTTTGATATTTCTACCTCCACAACGGCTATGATGATGTATAAAAGAGAGCTTTCCCTTTGTTGGGAAGATGCTAAATGATAAACAAGTAATGAATTGACTATTGTTACAACTAACCACTTAGATTTGCATTCTTTGATGGACTAAATTCATGTACTCATCACCTTCAAGGAGAATTTGATTGCTTGATTTGATGTCCTACAAGTATTAGTACTCACAAAAAAAATGAATATAAAACATGAAAAAGCTTACATAAATACATAATGAATGATTGAAATGATGCTTGACTAGAATGTTGCAATAATGGTGACAATTCTACTCTTGATTGCTCTTGATTACTCAATAATAATCTTAATTGCCTTCTCCAAAACTTGCTAGGGTTAAAATGGTGAAAATACTTTGTATTTATATGCAATTCTTCTAATTTCCTAGAAGTCAAATGTCAATAGCCAACAAATGAAATTGGAAATTCAAATAATAAAATACTGACAGATCAACATATCGAAAATGGATCTAGAAAGGGTTGGTCAAGGGTGTGGGGCACCCTAGACTAGACACATCCTTTTTGGGGTCTTGAGTGTCAAGGATAAATATCAAATGCTTATTTTCATTTTCCTTGTTTGATTTTTTGAAGATATTTATAAAAAAGGTAATTAAATGCATAATTAGGTCCAAGCACATAGGGGGAGCCAAACCTAGTGTGAAATTGTCACCCTTGACAATTTTCGACGCTACAACTAGGTATGCAAAAAATACAAACTTATTCAACTCATATCTTATCAAATGGAATTTAACTTGTGTTTGTTAGGGTTGTCACAACTAAACAAAGTAGTCAATTGACCATATTATGAGTATCATTTTAATATTTTTTAATCATATGGATGTCTCTCAAATTCTTACATTTATGGTTCTTTTGAGTGTTTCTTATTTTAAATATATTGTCACTCCAAATACTCACAAAATACCATATTTAGCTCTCTCTCAACCACCATCAGACCCTCATCTCATTGGTATCAATTTATAAATTTCATCATGCACAATTTTGTAATGCCATGAATGTGATTACAATACAATATAAATTTTATTCTATTTTTACATATAGAAAGATTATTCTTGTCTCTTGCATTAATCTATAAATCTCATTTGAGTGTTTCAAGTGCTATGCATATTTTCTAATTATAGCAAAAACACAATTGTAATATAGTTTACCTCATTATAAAATATACTAGTGTATTTCTAATTAAAGCCAAACAAATTGAAGTCAAAATAAATTAAAAAATATTTATGAAATCACAAATATATTATAGTTATCTCACCAAGCAAAGGGATGTGAAACAACATTAAAAATATCTAGCCATAAACGAGACAAAATCTTCATGCACTTATATAAAATTAAATACTTAATCTCAAATGATTGGCCTATCATAGACAAAAGATAATACGACTAATCTAATAAAATAGAACCATACAATATGAGAAGGATTGATTGTGAGCCCTCTTTTCCCATTTCTTGATGGTCAAGTATCTTTCCATTGACTTGAAGTGTCCCTCACCTTTTTCTTTTTCCCCATTCTCCACCTCCTCTCCTAGCTTTTAATTTCATACAAATGAAGGTTTCTTGAAAAAATTCAATGAAACATCCATGTTATAATAAAACACATCTAACATATAACTCAATAATATATATAATCTGAATTGGACTCTACTCATCTAATTTTGCAAAGTTAATAGCATGGTCTAGATTTCCAAATACTTGAAATAATCTTAAATTTTAAAATTAAAGAAATAAAACTTTCTAGAAATAAAAATAAAACCTTGTGAATTCATTGCTATATTGCAAGCCTATTTTTCAGATTACTTTATTCAACATCACTGATAATCTCTGCAAGAACACCATCCATGTTTAAAATGATAAAATGGTTCGCATCTCACTCAACAATTTCTATTGCAACAATCTTGGAGATAAATCCCATTGTAGTGTGGAAATCAGCTTTTACTCAAAGGTTTTTAACAACTCTAATAGTTGTTGCTGAGTTCTTTTGGATTAGATTGTGTGTGCATTTTTTTATAAATTGATCTGAAATGTTGATGCAAAAAATACACACACAATCTAATCCAGAAACACTCAGCAACACTTTTTAACCATTTCTTTGAGGCATTTTGTCAAAAAGTTCAAGTGCCTTGTCTATGCTTCCACATTTCACATACATGTCTACCAAGGCACTTGGTACTACAACATCTGTCAGAAATCACCATTCCGTTATGCTTTGATGGATGTCAATACCTTGTTTGAAAGCTTCCATTTTCTTACAGAATGAGAGGATACTAGCAAAGGTTGTGGAATTTGGCTTTACACCTGCCAATTTCATTTGCTTTAAAGTTTATAAAGCCGTTTCAATAAATCCATTTCGTGCATTTCATGCAATCATGGCGGTCCATGAGACCACATTTCTTTGAGGCATTCTGTCAAACAGATGACGTGCCTTGTCTATGCTTCCACATTTGAAATGCATGTCTAGCAGGTCACTTGCAACTACAACATCTAACAGAAGTCCACTTTCAATTGTGATTTGATGGATGGCTTTACCCACTTCCAAAACTCCAATTTGAGAATAGGGAGGATACTGGCAAAGGTTGAGAAGTCTGACTTTACATCAGCCAATTGCATTTGCTTCAAGAGGCATTTATAAAATAATCTTTGATAGTAAACTAACGGTTGGTTGATTGGATGGTGGTAATGTGGCAGGTCTCCGAATATGAATGTAAGAATGACTTGATAGTCTTGGTGGTGGTAGTTTGGAAGTTTTGGACCTTTTGTTGGTTGGTTTGTTAATATAATTAAATTAATTAATCAATTAATATTATTACTTTTAAAGTACTCAAAACATGTAATAAAATTGAAATTAATTACTCTAGAAATATATTAGAATAAAGCTTTTTTGAGTTGGAACAGTGCCTTGCATCTATCTTTCTAGATGTGGTAGGCAATGAAAAACGCTCTTGTGGATTCACAAAAGATAGTGGCTATCGGTGGTATTAACTAGTACATAAGGCATCTTTACATCTAAGAGGGATTATAAAGGCGATAGAAATGTGAGAATCCACAATAGTCTAGCGATGATGTGTGAAATGACATCCCTAAAAATATATATTTAGTATGTCTTAAGAATTTTGTTAGAATGTTAGAATAATTGTACCTAGAGAAATCTAAGAGTTCTAAATTGGGATTTTAAGATGTAAAATAAGTAATACAATTCATAATCTGTCTTGAGAGTCATAAATATACTATTAATTACCTAAACCAAATCAATAGGAAGCATAAAAATAAAAGCTAGAAACTTAATAATGATTGTGACAAAAAAAATGGTCTAGAGAAACGCATAAAAGAAAGAGTTTATTATATCATATTAATTTTCTCTCATATGAGAAATATCTTATAAATTCTTTTTATTGCATCCTTTTATAAGAATAGAGTTTATTATATCATTTTAATTTTCTAAGTTCTTTATTCTTTCTATTAGACCTTCTTGATCTTGGATCCCTATCATCATAACCAAATCTCACATGGTAGCAAAGTAATTGAGAGACTTTGATTAGTCTCTTGTGAGATTTGGGACTAGATCTTGTATTTTATTAAAAAATTAAGTCTACTCTTTGATGAGGCATCATCACACATCATACTTTAACAAATTATCATCTTTTTCAACTTGGGGTGTCTAAAAGCTATCTATCTACAATAAGTGACTAAATACCTTATCCCAATAGTCTTTCTATTTCTTATTTGTTGGCTCAACTAGTTTTTCAAAGGAAATTGATTGCTATAATTGAAAGTTTAGACTGTGGAGATATGAAGGTAACAAGTGATTTGAGGTTAAGGTGCTAAAAGTGAGCTATTTGAGGAGTGCAAAGGAAATGTAAGGATCAGGCTTTTTGATAAGGCTATGGAATTCAAGAGCGATTTTCTGTTTTGCTTCCAGAATGAGTTTGCCTTGTTGAAAAATTAAAACAAATCAACACAAAAGCTTTTCAAGACGTTATTTTATTTATTCCACCTACCCTAAAGAAGATAAGGAAATACCAACACATTGATAATGAAACTTAACAAGTAATCTACAAGCACACTTGACACAAGATAAACAATGCTAAACTTAACATATCATTCAGTTAATATAAATGTTAATCTAACACATGTATGGATACACGCAACAATAATACTTAATCGAAATACTCATCTATGGAAATTATGTTCTTCTCTAATTGAGTGGCCAACACTTTAGAGATTAGAACTTGAACTCACAAAATCACATGCATAGTTTCCAAAATTCACATAAGGTAAAATCTATATTGCACTCATCAAACTTCTTCAAGACGTAAAAGTCATAACTAATTATCCTCTTGAAAGATAAAAAATAACTAAAATTCTATTGCATAACCCTATCTAATAGTTATCTTTATGTATATGTATGTATGTATGTATGTATGGATGGATGGATGGATGTATGGATGTATATATATATATATATATATATACATACACATGTATGTATATCTAAATATATATGTGTATACATATTTGTATATGTATGCTATGTATACATATATACATATATATATATACATATATGTATGTATGTTATGTATATATATATATATATATATATATATAGATATACATATACATATACATACATTTACATACATGTTGTAGAGGAGGGGGATCGACTACTCAGGACCCTAGATCACGGGAGAGTCTAAAACAATCGACTACCTTGATTTGCCTCACGCTAAGGGATTGTCTAAGATAGGTTTGATGTTTTAAGAGGATGAAAAGGAAGGACAACTAATCTATCACTTTCCTTTTGTCAACCTAAGAGTTTAGGAAGTCAGGTGAGTAGGTTTCTAGAGTCCAGACTGTAATTTAGGTAGCCCTTTTCCAAAGGACTCCAACATAGAAGATGGATGATAGTGCGACACACTAGCATCCCAATTGGGCATTGCATCCATACGAACAGAGAACGTAAAGTACAATCTAAGAACTCAAAGAAACCTACTATCAACCTGACAAGTGTGGTTTTATACAATAACAAAAATAGAAAATGACTAGGCTACTAAAATAACAAGAACACTTTAACTTTTAAAATATAGAATTTGATGAAAGCAAAGGTGGTAGAAATCCAACTTACAGTTGGTCCAGCCTCTTGTAAACTCCACACAAACAAAATACCTACGTCACACAACAGAACGAGGAAAATTTTTGGGGTTGTTTCGAGGCTTGCCACAATCAAACCCCAATTTTGGTGTTCCCACCTCCACGAACAACCAAAATAGCAATGATAGAGAAAGTACGATAAAGAAAGATATTGAAGTAGAAGTACTATGTGCTATACTAACAACAATATGCTACAAAATCAACACAACGATGCTAAATGAATGGATATCACCTCCCAATAAGATTCTCTCAAGGCACGTGAAGGAAGATGTGAGCTCACACCCTTGTGAATGCTAACATTTCCACAATAACTAGAGGTGTAAAACCACCAAAGTGTCAACTTAGAGCTTCAAAAATGGTGAAAATGTTGTGAATGAAGTGTGTAGAATGCTCAAGAAGATCAAGAAGTTTAAAGAAGATTGAATGAGTGTGTAGAAGATCAATTGAATGAATGAGATAGTGTTTTAAAGATGAAATGGGAGCCAAAAGAGTCGTTCAAGGTCACTCAAAGGGGCAGAGGCACTATACTTTGTCGCCAATGGATAAGAGTAACTCCTCTATAGATTCCAGAGGTGAGAATCTTGTCAGGATGGAATCACGTCAAGCATAAGTTTGCACGCCACACTCGTGTCCCTGATAGAAATTCCCCCATCAACACTACAGATAACTACTAAATGGATGGAGATCGGACAAAGGATGTGGAATAGGATCATCGGGTTTTATTTTTCTAAGGTAAGGGGTGTAAATGGGAATCTGCAAGGGGTGAAAATTCACTCCATTACATTTTTCCCCCACTTTAGTGAGCATGTGTGCTACCAAATGTGAGGTAAACCAAATTGAATGAGTTT